>WTSP01009781.1:7731-36043 GCA_025331215.1 Actenoides lindsayi
GTCAGGGTTGGAAGGGACATTAAAGATCATGTAGTTCCAACCCCTCTGCCATGGGCAGGGACACCTCCCACTAGAGCAGGTTGCTCAGAGCCCTGTCCAGGGTGGCCTTGAACACTTCCAGGGATGGGGCATCCACAGCTTCTCTGGGCAGCCTGTTCCGGTGTCCCACCATCCTCACAGTGAAGAACTTCTTTACATCTAATCTAAGTTTACCCTCTTCCAATTTAAGGCTGTTACCCCTCATCCCATCACTACATGTCCTGGTTAAAAGTCCTCCTCCAGCTTTCGTACAGGTTCCCTTGAAGTACTGAAAGGCTGCAAGAAGGTCCCCCCAGAGCCTTCTCTTCTCCAGGCTGAACAAGCACCAACTCTCTCGGCCTGGCCTCACCAGAGAGGTGCTACAGCCCCCTGATCATTTTTGTGGCCTCCTCTGGACCCACTCCAGCAGGTCCATGTCTGTCTTTCGCTTGAGGACTCCAGAGCTGGACACAGGTGGGGTGTCACCAGAGCAGTCTAGAGGGACAGAATCCCCCTCCTCAGCCTGTTGACCACTCTGCTTTGGATGCAGCCCAGGATACAGTTGCCTTTGTGGTCTGCAAGTGCACATGGCTGGGTCGTGATGAGCTTCTCATCAACCAGCACTCCCAAGTCCTTCTCCTCAGGGCTGCTCTCAGTCCATTTTCTGCTCAGCCTGCATTTGTGCTTGGAATTCTCCCAGCCTAGGTGCAGCACCTTGCACTTGGCCTTTTTGAACTTGCTGCAACGCTTAGGACTGCGATCTAGATTGCGAAACCTCTGGGTTTCCTTTTGTAACAAGTCAGAATAAAAGCAAATCCTCCTTTATCCACAGAATGATGTGGTTTCTGAAAAACTGTAAACACATCTGTGATTTGGTGCTGATTTTCTGCTCTTGTTCATGATCTGAGTTTGCAGTCATCCTACGAGGTCAGCGTTCATCGTAGCGATCAAAGTTTTGTTCTCTCCAGCATAAGGTACATTAGTTCTTATACTTCTTTGATTCTTACATGCCTATTTTTATTTTTTTTTGGTAGATAAATTGACACGATGTGGAACAACAAGTCCAATGAGGTGCCTCTACAAAACCCGAGGCATAACCAAAACAAGGATTCTACCAGAGGTATGGATTTTCTCTGTTTATTGCCTGATTTGGAAGATGCTTTATCACGAGTTGTTGGAAACTTTGGGGAGTTTTTACAGAATTCATTGCCCTGCCTCAATTTGGAAGCTAAGGCCATGTGTTCTATGGCTTCCTTTTTGCAGAGAGAGCAATTTCATGCTCTGGTATTTGCTGATGTGCATTGCCAGCCTATGATATGGTTACCAAAATGGCACAGAGACAGATTTCCTTGAGTGCCATAGAGGAGAGGCAGGGCAGGAACAGAAACTGGGAGCTGTAGGCTCTTGCAAGAAGTGAAGAACAGCCTGACAGGCAGTTGCTCCTGACTTGCTGAGTTCTAAAGCGATGAACAGCTCAAGGCACTTGATTAGCAGCAATACTTTGTCATAACTAAGGTGAATTGCAGCACTTTTGTCTCATTGAACGGGAGATATCCTATTAGCTTTTTGTTGCTGTGATTACTCTGAAATTTAGGAGAGGAGGGGGCAAAAAGAAATAAAACAATTACAGTACATCACTGAGAGGAAGAAAGCTCTAGTTCATAGAGCAGCTGAGTTGCGTGTTAAGTCTGTGATTCAAGGTAAGCCTTATGACAAAACTGGACTCCAGAAGTTCCTTTGAAAGTAGAGGCAGCTTATTATTTTAGCTGTAAGAGGACTATATTGCTGTGGGGTTTTTTTCCTGTGATACATTCAGTTTTCTTTTCTCAGTACCTTGGGACACTGAAGTGTTCTGTAGACACAAGGCATCATCGCTCAAAGTCAAAGCAAAGCTGTTTCTACGCCCTTAACCCTCTTCCTTTGGGTTGTAGCATCTTACCTGAAATGAAATGGGCTGCTTTTTTACAATAAAGAAATGATTTATTCAAAAAACAAGCCCTGAATCTCTCTTTAATACTGCTACTCTCTCTAATTCTGACACACATGAAAGTTTTGGATGTTGCATTGTGTAAACCGTTAGATTAGAAGAGAACCATTGGACACCAAAAGAAGAAGGGAACTGAGGAAGTAAATATTCTTAGAGGAAACTACTACTGCATCCTGCTGAGCTGGATTGTGCATAGACCACATGCTATCTGTTTAGATTTAAGGCCAAAGTCAATTAGTCCCTCCTGCTTGCTCTTGGCATACGTTGCTTCTGGACTGTTTGTGGGGTGTACAGTTCAAGAAGATGACTATTCAAAATTCATGTGTTCAGAGCTTGGGTTTTGAGTTTCAGTGACGATGTATTCCTGGTTAGTTTACTGAAGAAGGAAATGGAAGGGGGGAAAAAAAAAGGTAGTTAAACTGTAGTGTAATTAAAAATGTAAGATATATATGTTGGGGTTGATAGCCAGCTTTATTTTATCTTCTGAACATCTCTAATGTGAGATAGATTGAATTTTAAGTGTAATAATGCATTCAACCTTAGTAAACTCATTAAATTTTACATCAAATACTTTATTGCTCTGCTGAGACATGTGTTGACTGATAAGGGGGGATATATACAGGCTGGAACTGAGTCACTGAAAGAACTCTTCTAGAGAGCCAGTGAAGATTGTTTTGTTGTTTTCCATGTACTAATGAGAAATTAATTTCTTTGTTTCTGTCCTGTAAGATCTAACTGCAGCATGGGCTACTTTTTCTCAGACTAAGGCTGCTGTAAGTACTGACTTTTTTTTTCTTTCCTTTTCAAATCAGTTAATAGCCACAAAGGTTTTAAGCATACTGTTCTTTTTCTTGGTGATTGTCTGTTAAACAAGTTGAAAATAGGGCAAGCAGTCGGGGTACATGCACGTTGAAAATGGTTGTGTCTTGGGGAAAGCTTTCTGCACACAGTAGAGGAATTGTTTACCACAGCAAGCTCAGTCTTTAGTAATACCTGCTAAGACTTGAGTCTAGGATTACCTGTGGTGACTTCCCATTTTTATGAATATTTCAAAAAATAGTTGTTCTCTGCTTGCCCAGACCAGTCAGACACTGGGACAATGCTAATGCATTTCTTAATTTTCCATTTTTGAGCATTGGAATTACTGTCTTTCTGTGGGAACTTAACTTAGGTGGTTAGTGTATCCTACTAGTTTGTAAAACCTGGTTTCAGTAAAGCCAAACACCTTGGGTTTTTTTCAGGGAATTCAGTTCTTTCCCATAGCCTTGTCCCTCACTTTTATTTTTATTGTAATAGCTGAGCATCAGAGTGGGCTTTTAGCTGTGGAATCTTGTATCATGCTCCATTTTCAAAAGAGTATTACAGAATTTATTCCAAGTGGGATTAGTATTTCATTCAGGCCAAGCATTAAGACTCTGAATGACACGTTACTATTTTTTTTCCACAATAGCCTGCTTATGGCAACAAAACTATGCAACAAAACCTAATTTAGATAATCTTTTTAAAGAAAACTTAATAGTCTGACGTAGTTTCTGGCCATGGGACTACACGGTTCTGCAACGTCAGCCTCCTGAAGTTGCTTTTGCCTGCACTTTGATCCTCTATGAAAAGGTGGGGAAAAAAATTGTCACCTCGGTGGAAAAATACTGCAGTTTATAATGGAAAATAATATTCTGATTTACCTTATCTTCACATTCCAGCTGCGTCACATAGAGAACAAATTGGAAATAGCTCCCACCAGCACGGCTGTATTCGATTCTGTCATGGATGCCAAGAAACCTTCTGCTAGCTCTAGCAGGAAAATAAGCAGGAAGGGTATGTATTGTTGAGGATGTAGTGTGTAAGGCAGCGTAAAGCCGCTGCGTTGGGGGAAAACTCTGTTTCTCCTTCCTGCCCCCAGCTTGTCTCCAGCTAATGATCTTTATTTGTGAAACTAATTGCCCAGGAGAGGCTGTTTTCTTCCCTTTGCTTAAGAAGTAAAGTGTGCTGTCAAAGTCCCTTGGTTAGAAGGGGTGACAGGACTGTCTCTGCGCTGTGAGCTAGCAGTGCTTATCCCATTCTGGGGTTTTGAATAACAAAGTACACATGCCTATGCTTACCCTGGACTAGCTAGGGTCTTTTGTTGGTTTTTTTTTTATGTTTGTCAACTGTTACACCCAGATATTACACTAAATCTGACTTTAGTTCATTTAAGGAGAACATTTGCTTATAAGAAGTAACCCTTTGTTTTAAATACTACTCTGGAGCATTTTGATAGCGTGCGATTGGAGAAGAACAGACAGATTGACCTCTAGTGGCAATACAGTTGACTTTCACAGGTTTAATTACTTATAATTAATGTTTAAGCATTGTTAGCTCTCTTTAAATATGATCGTTCTTTCAAGCACTTCGCACCGTGCTCCTAGTTGTTGAAATCAGCTTGTTGAGAGGCAGTAATTTAAATGCTGTTTTGGAGTCCTTCTTAAACCCAAGAAAAACCATGTTGTTAATTATTCAGCCCCAAGAGCTTTCTCTTTCTAGAGAGGTAGGTACATAGAGGATTCTTTGGTTTCTGCTTCAGCTTCCCGGTCCTCCAGCCAAAATAAATCAAGCAAGGAGAAGTCCTCACGTAGCCCGCTTCGAGCCACCACTCTTGAAAGCAATGTGAAAAAAAGCAGTCGTGTGGAATTTTGTGAACCATTGGCTTCATACAGGTTAGTGCTGGGTGAGCTCATGATTATGAGAAAAATAAGCTAAGGTCAGAATTAAGCTAATTGTGATGTTTTTGACACCTTCTCAAAAACTTCTTTGCTTCCTCCCCTCACCCGCTCACATGAGCAGCCTGTGGAGTTGGACAGAAGCATCTTCCTTTTTTAAAAAAAACATTAAAAATTTATTTTTTTGTTCAGTGAATGCAAGTTTAAAGTCAAATATGTTTTTAAAGTCAAATGCCAGGTGATCAAGTTGATGTAGCTGTGGCCTCAATGGCCTGGTAGCATTGATATGTATTTAGTTTCAGTAATAAGGACTAAAAAGAGTATTTTATCATGCTCTTCCAACTTTGTTTCATTAGTTCTTCAGTATGTGTTCCCAAATGTTTTACCATGAGGCAGTGTAGAGTAAGAATAACTAGTACTAAAGATGCATTCAGCTTTTGTGTGAGAAACCCAAATAAGAACAGCTCTATTGGGGAGAAAAAGTGGCAGAGAATATTGCAGGCCATGAGGTGTGAGGAATTCAGGAAGGTATGGATAGCAGTTCTCCTTAGCCTGCATTAAGTACTGTAGTGAATATAAGATGCCTCAAAAGCTTTCAAAAAGAAAGAGAACCTGCAGCAGAAATAAACTAGTTTTAACTTGCTGTAAGATCAGATCCTAGAAGGCATAACTTCTTCAGTTTCTTGTGTTTTATAAGCAGTGTGTATTCTTTGCACAGGTCCTCTCCCTGATGAATAGCTTGGCTTGGTTCATAATCGTTTTTATTGGATTATAACACATACTTTGCATTTTTTTCTAAATGCTCTCCCCGTGAAGTCAAATTGTTGACTGATTGGAGTGGCTTTTTTTTTGTTTGTTTTTGTTTTTTTTTTAAATTCTACTACATGTCTATTAATAGTTATCCTAACATCTACCTTTTGGTCTCCTATTCCACTTCTTCTGTCAGCTGTGAGGTTCTCCTTCCTTCTTTCATGGGAGGCTGATTTGGATCAGTTGTGGAATCTTGGGTCAGTTTTGTTAATCGAACAGCTCTGTTGTCTACCTTCTCTGGAATAACTGAGATACATCAGCTCTTTCTTTTAAAAACACCTAGGAAATTTATCAGTCTTCAGGGAAAAGGAGAAGGCGAGAGCAGCTAAACTCACACTATTATATCCAATTGAAAAGAAGAACTGTCTTACAGTAAGAAGACTGTGTGGCACTGGGGGGATTAATCTGGGGATTGCCATCAGAGCTGCTAAATTAACACATTACTCCTCTGAGAGCAGCCTGTGGTCAATGCTTAAAGCGTGCACAGGAAAACAAAGCCAGTCTCATGGGTAGAACAATCTACGTGTGTGTCTATTTATGTATAATTTGGGTGAAATTCACTGCAGTTAAACTGCTGAGCATTTCTATTGCTTGGTAATGATAACTACACTCTGTGACAGGAGTGTGCTACCAGAGAAAGAAAGGAAGGCAGTTCCACAGTGCCAATGGTATGACCTGGCTTAAAGGAATTCTTTAAACTGGAAAAGCAAACCAGGTAGCTTAAGTGCCAGATTTGCACATCTTCAGACCCTTGATGGTAAAAATATTAAATCCATTTTTGCCCTAACCACGTATGTCTATTAAAATACAGAGTCTGGTTTTCTGTGGAAGAAATGCCAAGAGCTCCTTAGTTTGTTGAATTTCTAAGATCTTGGTAAACTTTACATTTATTGTGGTACGTCCAGTTCATTCTGAAGTTCTTGCCTTTTTAATGCTCAAATACAGAGCAGGGGTTTTTGGTGCAGTTTATTTGTTTTCTCAGCTAATGAATGTGCTGTCTAGGAGCCCTGCGTGTGCGCATTGCTTTGGTTTAGAGAACAGGTATTAATTAGGATTAAGTTTTACACTTAGTTTTTTATTTAAAGCTTTTTTAAATTGAAAGGCGACGTTACTGCTTGGTGATTTTCTGAGTGCCCTGATTTCAGCTCTACAGCTTTGTGTGTAATCCTGTTCACAGAGAGTACAGAAAATGAAATTCTGAACTGAAACCTTTTTCACTTTTGTCAGACTTGCACTATTAAATGTGCGATGATCAAACTGTAAAAGAAATTGCCTTTAAAGTGGAAACAAGGGAAAGAAATTCATTCTTTTAGTGAATGAACATGCTGATTGCTGGATTGGAAGGTCTTAACAGTTGTGTTTCTGATGGTGACTCTTTTTTCCCCCCTTTCTCTTCCATCAGGGATACATATAGTTCTCTGTCTTACCACAGTTCAAGCCAACTTGAGGCCAAGCAACTGCTCTCTAGTTTGGACCTAAGTGAAGCAGAAGGGAAGGCTGAAATAACAGGCCGTATGATACGTGACCGAGATGAGCGGGATCTGCGCAGCAGAGATTTTGAAAGCCCATCTTCTTCTGTGGCAGATGGGACTGTTGTTAGGTATTTGAACGACCGACCAGCGATCGATGCCTTGCAGAATAATGAGGCCTTTCTTAAGGCTGTGACACCTCCAAGATTGGAAGAGGGAAAAAATAGCGGCTCCAGAGGGGATGAGGGTAGCAGTAAAATTCCTCAGAGTAACACATCCCAGGACAGCGAACTGAAAGTGTCTTCCCCTTCTGCCACGAGTTCTTCTAGTGCTCACAGGCTGGAGATCTTGAAACGGCGGCAGCATGACGCCAAATTGGAGAAGCTGAAGGAGAGGATTCGGAAGCAGTGGGAGCATTCTGAAGGGCTGAGTGGCAGAGGGCAGCACTCGGGACACGCTGAGCAACCGGTCGTCGTCACCAGCGTGGAGAATGCTGTGACTCCCAAAGTCAGGAAAGTGGCAGCTGCCCCCGCTGCTCCATCGTACCGAGGTACAGCGTCCCTCCCCGCTGGTTATACGTGGGGTGGGAGCGGAGTTTGATTCACTCAGCAACGTGTCAGAGAGTGGACATGACTCAGAGCTGTGTTTAAGCAATCCTGGAGTGGATAGCGTGGTTTGATCACAGCTATGGACAAGAATGTAAAGGCATTCTTGCCAATCTACCGAAGCGTGGGTTCTTTTGAAATTCTTCCTGTCTCTTCTAATGAACTGCTATAAAAAAGCAGCTCGCTCTGTTAGTGTTTGGGTTTATTTCAGTATGTTTGTTGTTGTTTGGTTGGTTTTTATGGTCCTAGAGCTTAGTAACGTATTGATTGCAAGAGGCTTTCTCATTATTAAAAGTCTTTTCTTCACTCAGTCTGCTGGTTTTCAACTGTGAGTGCCAGCCTGGTATATTGCTTTCTTCTAATGCAGCGTGAGAAATTCAAGTAGATCCTTTCTTACTTGGCAGTTTCCCACCCCTTCCACCCTGAAAAAGCTTTCTTTACATTTTATGCAGTTATTTTAAACCCTTAAATTGTTTACTTTCAGGTTTCAATCCTGCTGAAACAAAGATTCGCCCTCCAGATGGGAAGATCTGGCAGGAGAAGGAATTTCACATCAGTCGGGAGCTGTACAGAGATATAGCACTCCAGTTAAAAGGTGAGACACAGACTGAATGGATTAAGCCATGCAACCTTCTCTGTGAGACCTTTATTTTGCACAAGTCTACAAAGTCATGGAAACAAAAAAACTGAAGCAATGAGTGTTAAATAAATTGGACTTCTCTCCACAGGAAGAGTAATTTGTTGAACACTAAAATGAATTTAAAAAAAAAAAAATCCTTCTCCCCAATCTCTTATTAAAATGCTTTTAATAGAAAACCAGTACTGAAAAGAATCAAACGATGGCTTTTCTTTGAAACTGGAATTCATTAGAACAAGTGTCTTCATTAGAACTATTTTTGTTTAATTTTGTAGCTTCTTTATAGATGTAATTGGCTTTCCAGATCACTTTTTGTTTTGATGTTATATTATCTCATGGGAACAATTTAGACTTTTTATTTATTTATTTTTGGTTCCATTTTTAAAACCATTAGTGATGTGTGCACCATATACAGTATGCTGAAGCCTGAATTCTACTTCCTTCAAGATGATGTTAAGCAAATTGTTAGTCTTGAAGCTGCCTGGGGAGTTGTTAGTGGTTCAGTTAGAACATACAGGTAGCTAAAGGGGAGATGGGTGGCATCTGCTGTAGAAAGTGGCTGGGAATACTTACTTAGAATGGAGTAGGTAGCCTGCAGTAATGGGGTGTGCCTTCAGCTGTGTGTAGTGGTGAGATTATATGGCATTAAGTTGGTTTAATATCTCTGAACTTCTAGAACTTTATTGCTTTATATCAGAATTACCAAGTCTTGAAGGTCTTGGAGAAATTTGTGTCCCAGAGATTTGTACAGATGGACTTTTTTAGAGATCTTCCCTGAATTCCTTGAGGAGGGGGAGACCAGGTAGATCAGAAAATGATTTCAGAAACCTTTTAAATAATTTAGATTTTATTTCTTCTGCAGCTCCTTTACCTTCAGTATTGTAAGGCTTGGATAGGATCTGGGAGGGGAGACTGTGTAACATTGCACTGGTAAATTAACAGAACATTACCTTTGGGGTTTATTCCACACAAAGGTGTCGGAGGGAATCTCAAATGCTAAAAGCTTAGAAAGCTGTTACTCATTCCTCTTTGCTTAATGGTCTTTTGGAAAATACAAAATATTGTTGCTGCAAAATGGCAAAAAAAAAAAGGAAAAAAAGATCTTTTTAGGAGATGAGCTCATTTAACAACACAATATTCTGATACTTAAAACTGTGAGCAAAGATGATAAAAAGTTGCTGTGTATTTGCTTGATGGTTGCAGTGCTAAAAGACCCAAACAATAATACATGCTTTTATGTTTTCGTATGTACTGCTCTGAGAGCTAGTCTATTAATTTTTCATTCTGGAAAACTGTACTGCCATTGGCAGCTCTTTTCTCTGGGTGATCTGGGGTAGGATGCCCAAGTGTGTTTTTTGATCTGTGAGACTGGTTAGCATTGAGTGCTGTAAGGTTGAATTGCTTTTGACTGACTGAGCTGGGCAAGGGGGGAAAGATCAGACAAATAAAAAGGAAGAGGTGGAAAATAAACCCCCCTGAGAACCTCTAGTTGTGCAGCTTAGGAGTTTGCATATTAAAAAGAACTTTTTGTATTGGTCAAAACATTTAAGACTGGAGAAAAATTAGATGATATTTTAAATCTGTACATGTCTTTGTTTATATTATAATGGTTGGTATGGAAATTATTAGACCTCAGTTTTCTTTTCCTTGTACAGCTTGACAAGTTACTGAGGAGTTTTTCTGGGATCACTCATAGAAAAAGTTCAGAAAAAAGAGCTGCTGCTTCTCAGCAGGATTGTTTGCAAGTACTTTATTCAGCATCAGTCCATGAAAGCAATGCCAGATTCCTAAAGATCTCATCTACAATAGCATTTTCTTTTTTTTTCTTTCAGTTTTGACAAGCATAATATAAATGATTCATGAGCTCTTTATAAAATCCAAATTTTTGTAAAGTTTTGTTGAGGAGGTTCAACTAAAAGGTATTTGAATCACGTGTTCAGTGGATTTCTGCCTACAAAAGGAAGGAGCAGAGTGTGTGTGTGTGTGTGTTTGGCCCTGTAGAACAGCTGTCATGGAACATGTCTCCTTTCTGACCTGAACAGATTACACTGAATAGCTGATTCCAAGCAATCAAACGCCGGTGCTGCAGATAATAGATACTGGAAATGTATTTTTAGCTTGTCAGATTATCTACCCATGTGTTCATTTGGTGTTAAAGTTACAGCATGTGGAGTTTTAGGTGTGTGCAGTCGGTTGTATCAAAACTGTTCCATGCTCTCTAGTGCTAAAATAAGCTGTAAGATCTCTGCTGTCCACGGAAGCATTGCTCTTTACCGCAGCAAGATTTTTACATGTAAGCAGAAACCATGCGGAATGCCTTGATCCTGGCTTAGCAATTAGGGTAAAGAATATTATATGGACCCTGAGCTTCCAGTAATTCTGTCTGAAAGATGTTCAGGATTTGCCATACTACAACAAAATTGCTGTAGTGTGTCAGTGGGAAGCAGCCTGTGGTTTTCCTGGTTTCAGGAAGGAACTGTTTGTCACAGAAAGAGGTGAGGAGGTAAGGTAGACTTCTGCAGATGCAGTCACTGAGACCTCTGGTGCTTGATGCATTGGTTTTGTCTTCCCTGTGCTTGTTGTCAGCCTCAGAGATGACTGGCAAATGTGTAAGGAAAGGATATTAAGAGGGAGGAGGGCTTTTAAAATTCCGTTCCTGCATCCTTTAATATGACCTGTTGTTCTGTCTCTAACACTTCCTGTGGGCAGCCACCAGAAAGTGGCTTCAGCTGAAATTAAGAGCTGTAAAAATTAGTATTAGCATGTAAGTAAAGCTTCAGATCTGTCCATGCAAGTGTTTGCATCCTGGTTGGTTGAGGTTGTCTAATCCCATTCTTCTTAGAAGAGGAGCAGGAAAACAGTGCTTATAGTGGCTATGGAGTTCCTTACACACAGTTCACTTTTAGGGTTAAGTAAAGAGCATCTGCAAGGCGTGTAAACTGAAGTGCTTTTAAAAAAGTCTTTGTAAATTCCCTGTGTGGACTGAATATACAGCTGGCCTGTCCTCCTTGAGCAGTGCTTGTGAGCCGCATCTCGGGTTTCCTTCTTTGCCCTAACGTGAAAATCCAGTACAGTGTGACTTCCTCTTTGGTAAACGTTCCTGGCATCTCTAAAGCCTGCAGCCTAATTGTGTTCTGAGAATAATTCTGCATCACTGGCTGAGCTCTGCGACCAGTTGTGCGGCAAGTGGAGCGCGCGGTTCTCCTGTGGCTTGTGCTCCAGCGTGCAGGCAACGAGCGAACGCGCTCTCGGGCGTTACCAGGGAAGCAGCAGCCCCTGTGGTTCAGGAGCTGCGTGTTCTTGTGGAACATTAGCCTTGTAAAATGTAGTATTTTTAGTAGAAGAGAACCAACAGTTCACAGAATCATTCAGGTTGGAAAAGACCCTTGGGATCACCGTGTCCAACCATTAGCCCTACTCTACAAGTTCACCCCTAGACCGTCTCCCCCAGCACCACATCTGAGCGATGCTTAAACACACCCAGGGATGGCAACTCAACCCCCTCCCTGGGCAGCCCGTTCCAATATCTCCCCAGTCTTCCCGTGAAGTTGTTCCTGTGGAAACTCAATGTTTCTTTCAAAGCAGAACATGAACTCTGTCAAAGGTCTATCACGTCGCTGTGTTTCGGTGCGTGGGTAAAAAGCACTTGCTTCGACATTGTCATGCTGTGGGGATTTTCAAATGTGGGTCTGGGAGTAATTGATCTCCAGATATCATCTGGGAGAGCCGGTGAGTTTTGTTGTGTTTCTCTGAGTTCAGGTTTTTCGAGGTAAATGTTGAAGCAAGCTTGTTACTCTGTGTTCTTTCCTGTGGGATATCACTTAACAGCTTTTGTTTGTTTTTAGAGGATTCAGCGGTGAAAGGAAAACCTACTGAGAGAAACAAAGAGAGAAGAACAACCAGACCAGTGAGGAAAGTGCAAAAACTGACACGGTTGTCAAGTCCAGAGTCCAAACAAGGTGACTAGCTCTGCTGTAGAAAGAGGACTGTTCAGTTTTGTCTCAGAATGTAAAGAAAAAGCTTATTGCTTTCAAAGTCATCTCAGATGTGTGACGGTGTAGCTGTGTGTTTGTAGACTGCTGCACTGGGGACATGAATGCTTTTGTTGTTGGTTGGGTGGCTGTGTGGGCTTTTTCTTGTTTTAATTTTCTGCCTTACCACTTGCTGTGTGCACTTTGTGGAAGCTCCTGAAGAGCATGTGTTTCTGGGGGTGTGAGGGCAGGTATCCTTAGGTGTCTGTCAGGACAATGCGGACAAAAAGCAGTAGTAGCCTTGTTGTGGAACCTGCTTTTGTTTTGCTCGTGTTGAAAGTGGTTAGTGCCTGACCTACAGTGATTATTGCTGAGAGGAGGAATGGAGATGATGTGAAATCAGTGCCGGGGGGAGTTGCTGGATTGCCCCCCTCTGTGAGGAGAGCCTGCAGTGAAAGCTGTTCTTTTGTGTCACTTCTCTATGGTAAAGCAGAGAACAGGGTGTCCTTCTGGCTCTTCTCTGGCTGTTGTTCTCCAGTGTATTGCATCAAGTTGTTGCTGTCCTGCACCTTCAGTTCTGGCTTGATCCCATCCTGGCTATTTTAGTTAGTGAAAGAATGCAAAAAAACATTCCCTGGTTTATATCACCAGTTAAGATTTTTCTGGTTTTGCTGTTGTCTGACATTTCCCCTGTCTATTAAATAAAATTATTTAGAGGAGATGATGTGAGCAGGTTACTGTAGAGCAAAGCCTTAGAGTAAAAAATGAAATTAACTGCATGTGCAATTTCATCAGTGGTTTTTTGTTACCCAGTAATGTTAATCTTTGACATCACGTGCAGCAAAAGAATTAGGAAGACTTCCACATCTGCTTTGTATTTGGTTTTAATTTTCACACAAAGTAAGGAGTTATAACTGCAATCACACTACAGAGCAGGTTTTTTTCTTTAAACATATGCAAAGTTAGGCATCTCTTTCACCTTTTAAGGTTTTATATTTCTCCTCGTATACAGTGACCCATAATCAGCCAACACTTTGCTGAAGAAAAAAAAGCCACTTTAAAAAATTACTGCAAAGGGTTTTGTAGAGAGTGAATATGCACTTCTGTGTGCTGGGAATCGTGGAGCTGCATGGGAATATTTTGTGGTAATAAGTGCTAATTCTTAAAAGCAAATAGTAAGTATGGATTTGGTCCTTTCTGTGCTGATGCATTCATACTTAAGGAGCTCTACTAAACTAACTTAAGTATTCGTGACAGTTCCAAGTGAGGAAAGAGCTCAGAGATTGCTGCCAGCTTTAAGGACAATGGTTTTTCTCCATAATGGATCAAATGTGAGGAGAATGTTGGCCTGAAATCCCTAGCAGATACGAGTCAGATCTAAGTGGCAGATACAAGTCAGATCTAAGTGGCATATCCGTGATGGTCCCTCCTCCTCCAGTCGTGGCAATAAGAAACTGCTTAACATAGGCAAAGCTATAAATAACCACAGCTCATGTTCTGCTCTGTTAGCATGTTTTAGTTAAAACAGCTGACTTGAAATGGAAGATGAGACTTTTAAACTGTCTTTTTAAACGCACACAGAAGTAACAGAGAACTGGGAGTTTGACAAGAGGAGCCCCTTTGGGTGATCTCTCTTGTTTCAAAGTGTCTTGTAGTGACATGATTCAAGTGTCAGATTTAATAAAATACTTGGATAATTTACAATGCAGGCAAGGAGTACTGTTAATAAATTAATAAACAGTGGGCTACAGGCTTCTGATTGAACAGGTTTCCTCCTTCTGGTTTACAATAACAAGGGAAAGTAGGGGTGGGAACTGAGGTCTGGGATTGCCAAACCACTCTTGGTCTGCTGTCCTGGATTTCACTTGAAGTTGCTTTGGTACCGTGTCTGCAAAGTCCTGTTGGATCTGGAGTACAGTCCCTTTCTGTTTGGCTCTGGGGTGTTGGTCCTGCAGTGGCTGGGTTGGTTTAAGCAGAGCTGTCAGAGCTGCAACCTGCAACTGTGTGTTTAGAAACCAACTGCTAGCTGAGTATGCAAGTTAGGTGCTTTTCTAGCAATAAAATACTGCTAAGTGGTCTGAATCAAGTTAGTAAAAATTTTCATTTTTATATGATGCATTCCTCCAAAGCTCTTTAAGTTCATTATTATAAAAAAATAATTAATAATATTGAAAGTTAGTGGGATGAAAGGTGAGTTGAGCAAACCTAGCATTTAATCTAACCAATATTAAGTAAAAATGCCACTGTACCCAGTTGTTATTATATATATTGCATGATAAAATAATACTAATAGGACTTCGATTTGGTTTCTGTCACCTGCAAGGTAATCTGTTCTTGAATTAAGTATCAACTAATAGGGTTTATCTTAACTCTTTTGAATCATGGCACAGAAATCCCAGCTAGAGGACAGTGAGTTAGCATTGGCATAGAATTGCTGCTGCTTGGTATTTTTTAACCTCCTCACAAGACACCTATCTTAACAGTTAATTATTGGCAAAAATCTCTAAAACATGTTGTGTTTTTCTCCTCTAGAATATCAGCTAATATTCTTCTAATATGAGGGTGAATCACTTTTTATGTCCCACCTTTATTTTTGTCCTCGTTATTACAACATTTTAGATCCCTTTCTCTTTTTTCTTATTTTCTTTCTTGAAGTGGAGATGAGCAGCTGCTTCACAGTCCTCCACAAACATTTCCCCTCTCCCCCAGTAACATTTGCTTATATGTTTTAAATCTCTATAACCCTTTTTTTAAAAAATCTTTTGTTGTCGTTGTTCTTGGGTTGTTTTTTTTTTTTTGTGGGGATTTAATGTGCTACAGTATGGTTTGGATCTTGCCTTGTGTTCTGTGTGGGCACGAAGCACTGATCACGGTGTGAGTCAGCTGTTGGGTGTCTTCACAGTTAGCACTGTTCTGTGCAACTGCAGCTGCACCACCTATGCAGGACTGAACGGGCTGGGAATGATTCATGGTTGCAATAAATACTTCTCGATCCTCTGGAAAATCCATCTAGTGCTTGACTTTTATTTATTCCTTTCTGTGCAGGTGGAAACTATGTAATAAGTGCATCCTCCTGGCGGGAGGGACAAAAGCTAGTAAAAAAGATACTGGGTCCAGCTCCCAGAATAGAACAGGACAGAAGAGCTGTGTCTAGTGACAGGACAGGACGAGAGCGAGCTGCCAAGACTGGTAAGGTGTACTTTCAGCACTGGGCTTCCTTCATTGTTCTTAATTTATTATGTAACACTGCATGTCTGCAGAATAAAGCAGGCTTCTGAGATAGAATATAAACAGTTTCTTCTAAAAATAACTGCTGTTTTTCACCTGGGAGTCGAGGGGGGATAGTTTTGCTCACATCCATGGCTGGGGTGCACGACCTCTCTTCCTGGGTGGATTATGAACTTTTCTCAGTGCCATGGGAAGTCTGCCCTGCGTGTGTGACTTGAGGGGCAGTACGTGTTGCAGAGGTGCTCAGGAGCTCTGGAAAAGGTGGAAACAGGTTGCAAGCAAAGAAAAATGGATCACCTCCGATCTCTCTTTGCCTCTTGAAGGTAGTGGGGAGCAGGGTATCTAGCAGAGGTCCACGGGTTGGGTGAATATTCCAGGTGTGCTGCATACAGTACATGGGGTATGGTTGGGCATCCCTGTTTTACAGGAATTGTGGTTCTTCTAGATATTATACAGTGTCATCTCTGTGCTTCATTGATTCCTTACCAGCCCTCTTCAGAATTTACCCAGAATCTCAGGGCAAGAAGGGGACTGTGGTAGCTGCTGTGGACTTTATGCCTGTGAGGTTGGTAGGAACATAGAGGCTGTGAGCTCAGTCTAAGCAAAGGTTGGTATATTCAGAGTAGGACACTGAAGCATGTTTACAGTGAGATCTGCATTCCTCCCTCATCCTCACTTTTGCAGCTGTTTTAGTGATGACATGTAATTTCCCAAATTTGATTTTTACTTGAAATATTTGACAAGTCTTCTTCTTTAGCAGGCTGTATGGGAAGGACAGGTTCGGATTCTAGGCTGGATGTCACCCATAAAATCTCATCAAGAAGTTCTGAAAGGTCAAGGAGCAAAGTACGATCTGAGAATAACCTGAGGAAACTGGAAGCTGCTCTTCCAGACGATAACCAAGAAGATCATTCCTCTGTAAATAAGGACTTCCTGCCCGTGGAGATACGTGGGATTCTTGATGACTTGCAGTTGGATTCCATGAGTACAAAGCAAGAGAAAGATGTGGAAAAACAGAATCAGAAATCTGTTTTGCCTGCTCAAAATGCCAGGAGCCATAGTCCAACCAAAAGGAAACCGGACAAGATAGCTGCCAGTGAGGAGCCTCAGGTGATCTCCAAGAAACGTCACTACGATACAGATGAGGTTCGTCAGTACATCATCAGGCAGCAAGAGGAGAGGAAGAAGAAGCAGAACGAAGAGAAGAAAGCACAAAAGGAGGCAACGGAACAGAAGAACAAAAGGCTCCAAGAGCTCTACAGAAAACAGAAGGAGGCTTTTACTAAAGTGAAGAACGTGCCTCCTCCCGAGCCTTCGGCAGCCAAACGGTTACAGGAAACCTATTCCAAACTGTTACGGGAACGTACGTTTTTAGAAGAGCCACCTCAGCTGCCTACGGTGCAGGAAACACAGGTATAGCTGATTCACTGACTTAATGGGCTGCAGTTCTTTGCAGGAATGGGTGGTCATATGGTTGGGAAGGTCAAGGTTTGTCCCAGTCTGGTTATCAGTTAAGAACAAGGACACAAAGAAAACAGCGGCTTTTGTTTAAAAATATAGAGGTTTTGATCCAGAACTTCTTTGCTAGTGGCTGCTTTTTGGCACGGCAAAAATGCTGAATGGAAATCATCTTTCCGTTATGAATAGAAGCAGAGTTCAGGATATTAGTTAACAGCTTCTATAATGGCTGGCTTTTAACAAAATTGTATGTATTGGTCAAACCATGGATTGAAGAGCTTTGTCTGAAGTTGCTTTCAGACAGACTTCGTCAGCAGTCAGTTAAAAAAGTTTGCTCATCAGAAACTGAATATGAAGGAAGATTAATATATGGTAAAAGACCAATATCAATTTGATGTGTTCAGATGAAGTAGTTCACTATGTGAACAAAACTTTAATACATTCGGCTGAGACAAACTAAATGTTTTGTGCTTTTAAGTCTGTGTGGTAGGAAAGATGTGATTCTACGCTGAGAAATGTAAGCCTTTTCCATTTTAAAGAGATGAGAGCTTCTAAACTCCTGCAGACTTTTGAAAAATGCATTTTTTTTTTTCTGCTTGTCTTCCTTTCTAGCCCCGACCTGGTTATCAACCATCCGGGGAATCCGACAAAGAAAACAAGGCTCAAGAGCGTCCTCCTAGTGCCTCTTCAAGTAGCGACATGTCGCTTTCGGAGCCGCAGCAGCCCCTACTGAGGTGAGCCTGTGGGCCTTCTGAGAGAGGGGGAAAGACTCTAGTTTTCATCTCTGAGAGGTGAAAATAGATGAGGCCCTTAAGTTTGTATTCTAGCGAGAGTCGTTGTCTTTATGGTGGCTGTGACTTCTCCTCCCAGTAAAGAGGAAGCTGATGCAGGAGAGCATGTGATGATGTTGGATGCGGGTGTTTAGTGAGTCTGCAAATAAATAAAGGGAATGATGGTTGCTGTTAATCCTTTGCTGACATCAAAGGGATGTGCATTTCATATTGGGAGACTGCATTTCCTCTGCCTTTAGGCAAGAGAAGTCGATCGTATGAATACGTCTGTTGATTTGTCTTATTTGATTTCTTCAGTGTTTCTATTTAATCTGTTATCTTGGATTCAGACCTTTAGTTACTGTCTCTAAAGTACCAAAACCCTCTGGTTCTGCTTGGAACTAGCCTTTCTCTGTAGTCTTTCATGCTGCTTTCCCCATTTTTATTTTTTCAGTGCAAGTCAAGGTGCCTAACCAAACAAATACAGGAAACTAAAAATCATAAACTTTCTTGTATATCCTTAATATCCCCGTTATGCAAGTCTGTCCTCACTTTTAATTACTTAATGAATATCTGCTTCTTAAATACAGACTTGCACCGTTCTTTTTGCCTTAACTTGGTCAAATCCACACTGACTTCATAAATTCAATGAGACCTGTTTGCTTTCTGGAAGAGTTCAAGGAAGCACTAGGAAGGCTGTGCAGTATTGTGTATAGAACAGGCTGCTAAACCATATGGTAGTAAAGAGTGTAACGTAAAGAAAAAATGTAAGTACTAATAGTAGGAGAGATGTGAGACTTAAAGGGCTGCATAAGTTACTTGGAGAGCATCATAGGAAGCAGAGAAGCAGGTTTCTCATTCCCTGCCCCTTGATTCTACCAAAAAGTATTTCTTCCTGAAAAAACAAATCTGTGGTAATGATCCTTTCATCTAAACGAGCAGTACTTGTATTTGTCATCAACTTAAATGTGGACTTTACATTTCAGGAGCAATTTGATGGAGCCTCCGTGGGTACAGCCAGAGAGATTGAGCCCAAGAGTCCAGCTCTCTCACCCACAAGCTCTCATGGGCCCAAATGGAGGCCCTTGCTCCCAACGCTGGAGTCTGGAGCAGATGGACCTGTTGTCGAAGGAGTGTGACGCGATGTTGGCAGGCAGGAGGACTCACACTGCACCCGTCGGATCGCTGACCTTGATGTCTCAGCCCTACCTGAGTTCACCCACCGCCCAGCAAAATCTCTTAGTAAAACCTGCTGCTAACCAGTATAAGAGCAAGTTAGATCGGATTGAAGCTTTGAAAGCTACAGCTGCTTCCCTTTCTAGCAGGATTGAAAGCGAAGCCAAAAAGTTGGCTGGGGTTGGTATCAATTATGGTACCGTGTGGAGCTCAGACCACGAGTTTATGCAACAAAACCAGGATGATGGGCGGTGGGCAAAGGCTGTGAGTCCTCCTGTGAGAGAGGAAAATGAAGATGCTTTTTCAACCAGAATTCAAAAAATGTTGGGTACCTGTGTGTCTCACACAGCCTTTGATGACAGCCTTCCTGGGGTAGGCAACCTTAGTGAATTCAAAAAGCTCCCTGAGACCATCAGGCCTCACACTGCTGCAGTCAGCCTTGGAATGAAGTCTCCCACTGCTAACAGGCACGAAGGGATGCTGGGCCATTTATCTAAGAGACAGACTGACTCCCCAGGGCGTGAAAACCAGGCTTACGGGCCAAACAAAGCTGTCATTCCTCAAGAGTCCAGCATTGACTCCATCAGCGAAGGGCCTCTCTTGAGTGACGGAAGCCTCTCCGAAGAGGAAGGAGGCCAGCACAAGCAGTTGCCCCTGAAGATGCTGGAGACGTTAAAAGAGAAGGATTTCTGCGTTCGGGAGAGGAATGCTTTTGAGCCCATAAAGGAGTTTCAGAAAGAAGCCGAGAAGTATTTGCCACTTTTCACTCAGACAAGCGGTGCCCACAGCAAGGGGCCGTGGGAGGAGCTGGCAAAAGGGAGTCCCCACAGCGTCATCAACATCTTTGCAAAAAGTTACCAGCTTCATGGAAAAGGTAAAACTGGGAAAAATCTCTCAAAGCTCTTGGGAATTACTATTTTCCCAGTCTTACTGCTCCTCATGCTTTATGCTGCACAGGTAAAGAATGCATTCAGATGGCTGGAAGGTGCATCTGTGTGAGGCTTTCTCACGTGACTTCTGGTTATCTGCTATACCATCATCTGTAATAACACATCGTTCCTGTTTCACTTAAGGCAGAAAGATGAAGTTCCTGATTTATGCAGTATTTGGTGGCATAAACACGAGTGCTTGCACATACCCTGAGCTCTTGCTGTGTGAGAATAATTGAGCTTTACTGTATTGTTAGAAACATGGTCAGTGGATGAATGATGCGGACTCTCCTTTTGCGTCTTTGCTCATATGAGATTTGATAATTTCTCAGATTAAAACTAGTGACACTACTTGATTTTGAGAAGGTAAGGTTTGAGTATCAGGAGGGAAGGTCTCTTGCTTAAACGAGCCCTTTTCAAGTGTTGTTATGTTATCTTTACAAGTGTCTCCTGCAGGATGCCTCATTTGATTTTCTTTTTTTTTGTGTGAATTTATTCTTCATTTTATGAGTAATGTTTCTCTTGCCTTGAGTTACTCATTTTGAGGAGGAAGCTTTTTCTGAGAAGTTGATTTTTATCTTGGTTTTTTTCTTGATTCTTTTTTTTTCCTTCGTTTTATTTCCCTTAAAGATGATTGCATTTGAATTTTCTGCAGATGGCCCTACTCTCAAGCACTGCGCTCTTCAAGAATGCTTTAGCTGGAGTGTGTTAATGAAGTAGAGTATTCAATAATTTACCAAAAGAAGATGACTGTGCTTGTTACGTTGTGTTAAAACTGCCGTGGGATGGCTATACTTTTGTTTCCCTGATGTTTTTTTGTCTTTGAAAGGAAGTCTTTGTAACTTGTGGTCGAGAGCGCATCAATTCCCGCAGCTTTATTACCTGTTTGATGCACATTTGGTATGTACATTTTTGTCCCATTTGCTTCTTTCTCCACATTTCAGTGTTTGATGAAAGGTCGAACGGAGGCTCTGCCCTTCTGCGCCCTTTGCTCCCGGCCATGAGCCCTCCAGAGAGCGTGGTCTCTTACGAAGATGATTTTGCCTCGTCCCAGGGAAGCAGCACTTTAACAGACAGGAAGATTGCACGTG
This sequence comes from Actenoides lindsayi, assembly GCA_025331215.1. Classification (NCBI taxonomy): domain Eukaryota; kingdom Metazoa; phylum Chordata; class Aves; order Coraciiformes; family Alcedinidae; genus Actenoides; species Actenoides lindsayi. The sequence goes on from WTSP01009781.1 coordinate 28,577, forward strand.
ACCTCAGGTAATCTGTGGACTGTTTGTGAAAATCAAAATGCTGAACTAGACAGAAAATAGTGAATGCAGAATTTGTTTTGTGACATGCTGGGTATCTTCCTGTCAGGCTGCATGGTAATGCTAGTCAAGGTAATGAGGTATTTCCTCAGGACCTTGCAGTGTTAGCAACCAGCGTGGCTAAGAGAGAAAGAATAGAGTCGTGTGTTCCTGTTCTCTTCAGTTTCTGTCCTCCTTTAGTCTGGCAGGTAGCTTTTAGGCAAAGTTCTTGTCCTTTGTACCCAGGTGGAAGTTAGTTCTCCAGCTTGTGTGGCTGCTCTAATGCTCAATTGGTTAATCTTTGTAATTTAGGGAAAAAAATTATATTTGAAAGTGTTAAAATACCTTTAGTGCTTCAGAATTTTATAAAAAGTCTAGAATTGCTTTCAGTAAGGGTTCAGTAATGCTTAGTAATGGATAAATTGTCTGTAAGAAATCTTAAAAACTTTGGTTCAGACTAAAAATTGAAGATTGTAAATCCTAGACTCTCCATGTTAATAACTGAATTCCTGTGGCTTCCTGAGTTTCCTAAGACCCCTTTTTTGTAATGAGATAGATTAACATCTTCTAGGCACCTTGCAGAATGCCACAAGTACTGCGTTTATACTGGTGGTGCTTTACCTCAGAAGAAAGGAAGGCAAAAGGCACTTTGCATGCTGAAAATGTTGTCTGAAAAAAATACATTTTCTTTATGATTAAACTTCTTGATAGGTCTTCTGTTGGTCTTACTTAGTATATGATGAATTACTCCCTTATTTGTAAATCTTTTGTAATCCTTTATTGAAAATCACTCGTATTTCTCTTAATTTATTGGTGATATCTGTATGCCTAGAGGTTATCTAAAATGCAGTCATACTTGGAATCATTCTTAGGTTGTTCAAGCCTGTGCTCAAACAGCTCTTAAGAGTTAGCATTGGAGAGGATGGTTGTTACCCACCTTTTACTGTTTCCTATTATCAAAGTATGCTTCAGGATGTTCAGTATGTCAGACTTCCTACTGTTTTAACTGTCATAATTGTTAATCTCAAAATCAGGGCTTTTCAGGATGGGCTAATTAGTGCAGTTTTAGCCATCTAATTTAAAGTGCCTTGGATTTCTTGTGTGTTGTGTAACACGAGGGTTGCAAGTCCTTGGATAAGCACTGTCAATGTGCTCCTTTTTAGTGTTGCTGGCAGCAGTAATTCGAGCATTCAGGAAGAAGTTCCAAGTAGGAAGTCTCCCCATGAACCTCGATCTGCAGAGCTTGCTTCTCAGCATTCACCTGGACCACTTTCTGCAGCATCTTCTCGCTCATCTGCTTCCTCCAAAAAGAGGGGGAAGAAGGAACGTAAGTGCAGTACTTGACTCTAGAGTAATTTTTTTTTAAGGAGGTTTCAGTGTTTTCTTGTTATGAAAATTGCAGTCTTTCTGCATATTCAGAAACTGTAATCTGGTACTGATAGGAGGATTGTTTTATTCCTCCAGTGATTCCTTCCTGAATTCTTTTAGACTCTGATTATTCTCAGACCTTAAAATGAAGTCACCTGAAATTAAACAGGCAAGAGGTTAATAACTGGATTGAAAATGTTTCCTTTCATATACCAGCCTTCTAACATAATTGTAATATTGTGTGGGAGCTCTTCTCAGGTTCTGTACTGAGGAAATCCCAGTGCACTACTGAGAAATATAAGTTATGGCCACATCTGTGGAGGTGATGACAGGTTTGCCTGTCTGTGCTTCACCTTTGGATCACAGACAGGTTTTGTAGTGCACAAATTAATAAATACAGTTCTTCCTACAGTAACTTTTACATGGCAAAACCATGAAGAAACTTTGATACTTGGTACACTCTGGCTATGTAAGTAATGACATAAGGGAAAAATCAATAAAAGGGTGAGAAAATAAGATTGGGCATTCCAGATTCTCTCATTTTTTTCAAATTTCTCTAGCTCACCTGAAGAAAGCTGGGCTTTATTCTAATTATCAGCATTGAGGAGTCAGATGCTTTTCTTTAAATAAATGGATAGCGTGAAATGAAAGCTGAGTGACAGCTTTGTTGGCAGTGGACACAATATGGAGAATTAAATCTCCCACAGAAAGCTGACAAATTTACATTTCTTGCTTGTTGAATTCATAGACTTCTAACTCAAAGGCATCTTTAAACAGGGGGGGGAAAGTTCTCAATTGTTTGTTTTGGGGCTCCTGATGTCTACGATATTCATACATAAAATACCAGACATAAACTCTTTGCAATATTGTTGCTTCTTAGGGTTGAACTCTTTCAATGGAAGTTCTCACCACTGTCCTGTAGAAGAAGAAAAAATGCTATCTGAATTAGAGTGGGGATCCCAACAGCCAAAGAAGTCCTTATCAAGTAGCAGAATTTCTAGTAAAGATCATGAACAGAACCCAGATACCGACAGCACGTTAGAAAACTTGTCTGGACACTCCCTTGTGAGGTACTGTGAACCTTGTAAGACTGTGCAAATAAAACTAAACTTGGTGGTGTATGACATGTTACGAAAAATGGCTGTGTCTTTAGAGAGGGAAAAGGAAAGTAACAGAAATGATCTGATGTTAGCAAGATGGGCATGCAGAAAACACATTTTCCCCAGTATTTTAGATACGAAAGCCCAAAGTACACGGCTGTAGTAGGAAAAAAATTACAAACCAGTGATTCTTTCCCAAATGACCCCTCTATTTTTTTTTTTTAAGGATTAACTGGCCAATATAAATATCCAGTCAGGTTCAGTACCTTAAGTATTGAAATACAATTTTTGTTTTCCTCTTCTACAAGTGGTCTGCAAGAAGCAGGAGGCAGAAGGATAGCTAGTCAACCTGTGCAGTCGTCTTGGTCTTTTCAGTATGATCCACAGACATTTTTGGCTAGACTTGTATTGAGCTCAATAACTCATAACTCTGTCCAGCTCTGTGAGTTGACTCTTTTTGAGAGATAAACTGATCCTCAGAAAAGAGTGTAGAAAAAAGAGGAAAAAATACAAATTTTCTGTTGCATCCTCTGTACGTCTAACTATGAATGCAGTTTTTCTGCCAATTGTGCAATGGAGATGGTTATGAAATAGTGTTTTTACTGCACTTTTTTCTAAAAAGAAACAAATAATATGAATGGCATCTCACTTGTTCTGTGTGGGTACTTTCACTGATACCCAGTAATTGATTTGAGAAGGTCCTGTGAAGTCCTCTAAGTTGTGGCAAGTAAAGCAGAACACCTCCCTTAGAGATTCAAGCAGCCATTGTTGGCTTCATAAAATTGGAACAGTAAGTTTAAGAAGTGTCTGCATTATTTTCTTTCTTTGGAAAGCAATGTCTTCAACTGTCTCTGAAGAAGAAGTGTTTCTGTAGTGTTTTACTGTTTAAGTCTTGTCCTTCAGGCATTTCACTGCGTTATGGTGAAAGACACTGAGACTCAGGGTGGTAGCTTATCACATTCAGTTGCATCTGTATGCTGATAGGGTCCTGTTTACTTTTTAGAGATACTGTTTATTGTATTCTGATATCAAAATACTGCCCTAATTTCCTGTGAATAAAATAAAATTTCTTCAATCAGACACTCAAAGCAGATGTGTAAATGCACACGTGGCTGAGTTCAGCCTGCAGTGCCAGGTTCCTAACAGAAGGCACTGAAACAGCTTGTCTGGCCGTGTAGAATGTGTAAATACTATGTAATTTTTTACATTTATTTTTCCTTTTTTTTTTCTTTTCTTTTTTTTTTTTTTGGTGGGTACTATCTAGGTTTAATACTTGGGGGGGAAAATAGGATGCTCTAGAAACTTAACCCTAAACTGACATATAGGTACAAAACCCATCTCATGAGGCCTTTTCCTTAAGACCAACTGGACCTGTGCAAAGCATAAAAGACTTTTCTATGGGTCTGTTTGGTGTGTATAAATGGAAGAACTAGGTTATTGCTTTATCAAATGGCTCGATTTAAGAATAGTATTTACTCATTTCCTTTTTTCACTGTCAAGTTTCTCAGACAAGGGAAGATCCCAGAAGACGCCGACTTCTTCCCCATCTCCCAGTTCCCAGAAAATGTTGCAGTTTGATTCTGTTGGCAATACAGCAGAAAGAGTCAAGTCACCTGCTGCCTATTCTGCAAGTACAGCATCCGGGCTGAAGCCTAACGTACCCTTCCCTGACCTCAGCCTGGGAACTAGCAGGCCTGTAGCAGGAGCAGCCTCAGCGAGCGGTGAGTCGCTTAGTTATAACCACAGAGCATTTATTGATTGATTGATTGATGTGCAGCACTGAAGGCTACAGAGATTGACCAGTAAGCCTTACTCTGCAGGATGTATGCGCTTTTCTCCTGCTGGTCTTCAGCATCGTTTGTCAGCAGAATTGAACTACCTTAGCGCTATCGAGGAGTCTGTGCGACAGCTTTCAGACGTGGAACGAGTACGAGGCATATCGCTTGCCCAGCAGGAGAGTGTTTCTTTGGCTCAAATTCTAAAGGTAGTGGGAAAATGTTTCCTTGTCTTAACCTGCTTTTTTTTTTTTTTGTAAGTATGTATTTTGCAAGAAAATTAGTCATATTAGGGTGAGTTATGCTTTCGTTAGCCATGCAATCATAATAAGCATGATGGAGCATCTCTGATAACATCTATTTTTTAGAACTGATCTCTGTTTCTTACTTGAAGTGGACACCAAGGAAGTGGTCACGCTAGAATAGGTGTCATATACCATTAGCTAGAGTCACTGCTTTGGCTGAGTACTTCAGTAAAAGAAAACTTGATTATTTACTGGGCTTGATGTTGGGTCCCAGTGCTGTGCCGTGTAGCTGCATGGATCATTTATCTTATTCCATGAAAAGGATAATTTTGGTTGAAATTTCCTTACGTTGACAAGATTGCTAGTTCTAGTATGTTGAATTAATTGGGCTCCTAAATCATCTTTTCTTTCTCCACTGTGGTGGAAAGGTATGGGGAATGTACATTGTGTGCTTCAAGAGGAAGAGCACCAGTTGGTAGTCTGAAAATTTTACTTTCGTAGAAGAAATGCCACCAGTAGAGTAGATCTAGATCTTTCAGAGGTAGTTGCAGCCAGTGGCTAAGGAAAAAAAAACCTCTTTACATTTAACTTGCATGATTATAACTCGTGTTCCTGATCTGTAGGCCCAGCAGCAGCGTCATGAGCGGGACTTGGCTCTTTTGAAAATTAAGGCCGAACAAGAAGCTTTAGAAAGTCAGAGACAACTGGACGAGGCAAGGCAGAAGGCAGCTCAGGTAATGCTGCCCTTCAAAAAATGTGGAGTGTGTAAGAAGCGAAATGCTGTAAGTAAATCCGTGCCTACGAGTATTCTTAATTTGAAGCTGTGAACATATGGAAGTGGTGAAGGGTTTAACATAGCTGAAAAAATGCTTTTAAGAGCCAATTGCAAACTTGTTTTCCCCCCCTCAGATTTTGTGAAATAAGACTGTTGTTATAGCCAGCAAATTTTGAAGAGCTGAACTGGCTGTGTGTTCTGCACAGGTCCACGCAGAGTCACTGCAGCATCTGGTCCAGTCACGGCAGGAGCCTGTACAAGAGGCCCCATGCAAGGCTGCAGCCAAGCAGGTGGAAGCTGATGCAGATCCCCAGATGCGTGAGGTGAGGTCCTGAGTGAAAGGCAAAAGCTGTGCTAATTTCAGCATTATTTTGAATACTTTTTGGCCTCTAGGTTGTTCTCTGTTTGGTGTCGTTCTCAGTGCAACTTCTTCACCTTCATAACGTGACAAATGATAGGACTTCAAAGGAGCTTTTCTGGCATTGTTACTTAGAAAGTCAGTCAGCAGCCTTAAATCCCTGTTTGCTACTCTTATGATCTTCCAGTTAACGAACTGTTATGAAGTTTGTTCTTCCAGGAAAGATCGATGACAGTGAACACAACATCTTTGCTTTGTAAGAGTTGCACTCCCTCAGGGATTGATCCTGTATCTGTTTCATATGCAAATTAAATTAGAAGAGCAGGGAAATGGCAGTTCTGCTTACTTCTGGCGGTAGGCGACCAACAAATAAAATAAAGGAGGGAGGAGGATGTTCAGCAGAGCCCTTCACTTGATATCAAGTTTGAAGTTTTCTGTTTTTTGAGTCTCTTCTCATTTTTCTTGTGGTATACAGAATATTTATTAGTTTTCAGTTTTATATACTCGTTAACCAACGTGTAGCAGCTGCCACACACATAAGTGAGAAACATGGTAACCAAATAATGCTTTTGCTTTTTGCTAGTTTAGCAATTGCAGTGACTGTGCCTTAGGCTTGTGGGATGGAATGTAGAAGGCTGGTTGATACGAGTGCTAACTGTTTCTTCACAGCTTGGGCACATACTGGTGCTCAGCAAGGTTGTGTTTATGATAGATAATGGGACTGCAGAATAATACTGGTGTACTTGTTCTGGGCTTTGCCAAACGTGAAATTCAAAAACATTTTGGATAGACAAGAACGTGTTAGGTTAGAGGAGCAGAAAAGGCATCCGAGATGCATGCAGTGGTTGTTGATAGGAGGTATATGGATATATATTTACATACATGAATATGTATTTACAGAGCAGTATGCACTTTTTACACCCAAGCTTGGTAAGCACATCATTACAAACCATCTCAAAGCAGCCTTTACACGTTTCTTCCGTAAATCAGTAAAGTGCCTGCGAGAATGAATATTTTTCTCTTTCAAAACCATCTTGGTGCTAACAAACTCATTGGATTCCTCTGGTTTTTGTTGTACTCAGATGACAGAGTTGGCACGAACTCAAATCTCAGATAGCGTCGGCACTTCGGCTGTTCCAGTCACCACCTTGTTTGACCACCAACGGCAGCACCATTCGGAGTTCATGAAGCAACTGAGAGCCCGATCTGATACAAACAGGTTTTCTTTCCCTCATGCTTCACATCTTGGGAAGAGGGAAATAAGATAGTTTGGGTTTACTTCACCTGTTCTTGAAGCAAATTGAAAGATGTTATATTGAGTGAGCATTCTCACGAGACCCCACCTGCACTACTGTGTTTAGCTCTGGGGGCTACAGCGTAAGAAGGACACAGACCTGCTCGAGTGGGTCCAGAGGAGGGCCATGAAGATGATAAAGGCTCTGGAGCACCTCTCTGCTATGAGGATGGGATGAGAGAGTTTGGGTTGTTCAGTCTGGAGAAGAGAAGGCTCTGGGGACACCTTGTAGTGTCCTTTCAGTACTTAAAGGGGGCCTATAGCAAAGCTGGGGACTCTTTGCCAGAGAGCGTAGGGATAGGACGAGGGGTAAAGGTTTTAAACTGAAAGAGGGAAGATTTAAATTAGATATAAGGAAGAAATTCTGCACTGTGAGGATAATGAGACATTGGAACAGGTTGCCCAGAGAAGTTGTGGATTCCCCCTTCCTGGAAGTGTTCAAGGCCAGGTTGGATGGGGCTTTGAGCAACCTGCTCTAGTGGGAGGTGTCCCTGCCCATGGCAGAGGGGTTGGAAC
>WTSP01009781.1:36804-78197 GCA_025331215.1 Actenoides lindsayi
CAAGGCCAGGTTGGATGGGGCTTTGAGCAACCTGCTCTAGTGGGAGGTGTCCCTGCCCATGGCAGAGGGGTTGGAACCAGATGATCTTTAACATCTTTTCCAACCCAAACCATTCTGCGATTCTCTGATTTGATAAGAATAATTTAGATTCCATCTTTGTGCCCTGAATAGTGTACCCCAAAGGTGACATGAACTGGTTATATGAAGCTCTATATAAAAGAGTAGAAGAAGATGTTCTAAGTGTTTTCTGGGATGATTTAACTAGTCTAAGCTTTAAGTGGTCTTCTCAGAAATTTTAACTGCTACTACATCTAGTGAACTGATGGAGGCTTGTGAAAAGTGTCTTATTCTTTGTTTTAAGACAACACAGATTTACAGAAAGTGCTTCTCTCTTTCAGGAAATGTGAGTCTGCTGCCACGTCACAAGGTAAAGAGGAGACAGGTGACTTAAAACAGACATACTCGCCGATGTTTGATAGTTATTCAGAGTCCTCGAGATCAAAGGTTCATGATCAGAGGTAAGAAGAGTTTAGCTTATACAGGGGCTATAAATAAGAACTGAAGTACAAAGGAATTTCAAGTTATTTCCTTCAGTATTTTTTAAGAAAAGAGGAAAAGTCAGTATTAAGCCTTCAACAGGTAAACCTCTTATATTCCAGAGCTTGAAGGTTTACATGCCTACCAAAATTTGCTTTGTCTTTCCTTAAAAAATCCTACTACACTATGGTCCACAGTTTAAATAGTATGTAGTGTGCTAATATCTTCAGCTTTGAATTTGATGCATTTGTTCTAATTGAATGCTTTTTTTTCTTCCCTGACTTGAGAATAATTGAATTCCACATTTGCTTTCTCATTCAGCTGAATTAACAAAAGTCTAGCAAGCAGGTGAAGGGAAATGGTTATACCTCTCTGTTCAGCTCCTGTGAGACTGTGTCAGGAATACAGTGTCCAGTTTGGGGCTCCTCAGTAGAGAAGACATTAACATACTGCTTCAAGTCTACGTGTGAACCATCAACGTGGTTAGGAGTCTGGAGTACATGGTGTAAAAGAGAGGCTGAAGGAACTGAGCTAACTTAACCTAGAACAGAGAAGGCTAAGGGGACAGGGATCTAGTTGCAGTATCTTAAAGGTGGGTTGTTAGGGATCATGAAGCTAGATTTTCCTTGGAGGTGCACAGTGAGATGACAAAAGGCAATGGTGACATTCCAGAACATGGAACATTTTTGATGGAAAAAAACAAGTACTCCCTCTGAGAGTGGTCACACGCTGGAAAGGGGGTGTAGAGAGGTTGTGGGATCCTCTGTCCTTACAGGGGTTCAGAACTTGCATGTGACCTTGACGTTGGTTGGGTGAAATATCTTGAGAAACCGTTGAGCTGAGATGATCTTGATTTCTGTGCTGTGGCCTATTTGTGTATATCTGTTGCATCACCTTTGTAACCTAAAGTCCCTTTAAGTCTCTGTTTATCTGAGGTTTTTTTCCCTGTCCTAAATATTTGCATTTTGTGCCCTTCTCATGTTGCTTTATGTCTTTTTGAAGGGACTAGAATACAAACTGGAGCATATCTTCTGAAAACACGGTGCAGGGACCTGTAGAACTGCTTTTCTATCCTGTTCTCTGTGTATCTGGACATTTTGTTACGGGTTTTTGTTTTCACTGCTGCTTGAGATTTCACGTTAAGTGCCTGGAGTGCTGCTTGCCTAAGGTTTAAATTCGAACCATCTTCTGGTGTTACTTTTCATTCTCTTGCCTGCCTTACTGAATTGTAGCTTTTTATTTCCAGTTCACTTCCCTGATCTAGTTAGGTTCTGTGAAGTTTCGCACAGCCCTTCTCTGATCTTCACCCATTGGAATGAGTTTGTCCTCTGTAGTTCTTCTAATTTAAAACAGTATCACCGTCTCGCTCATCCTTTTAATAACTGTCAGGAGAGCTGTTTGCAATGTTTTCTCATCAGCACTCGTTGCCAGATAGAGGGTGTGCATATCTACAAACCACTTACGTTCTAAAGGTAGAATAAAAACAACAAGTTCCACTATCAATCGGTAGTTCGATGAAGCTTGGAATTTTAAAGTAGCCAAGCTGCATTTTAAAAGCAAAACCAAACCTTCTGCATGTCAGTTATTGCTGGGATGTTACTCATGGTATGTACGGTAGTAAAGTAATAGAAATAATTTGAAATGTGCAAAATAGTTGTTAAAAAAACCTTATTCCTTGATCCCACAGTAGTACCAGCAGCCGTCAAGAGAGCCCTTCAGTTCCATCTTCGAAGGAGAAAGAGAAAAAACTTTCCCGTCGTGAAAAGATAACCAGCAGTATTGAAGAGCAGGCTCATACTGGTGTGGATGATTCCTTGCCAAGTGATAGCATGTTATCACTGCCAGATGAGAAAGGTTAGTTGGTTGTTTGCATGGGATTCATCTGAAGGTGGCAAATGGGGAGGGAGGTGCTATTGCAGAATTATTTTCTGACATAAATGAGGGTGTGTGTGTGAAGAAAGCTGAGCCCTGGGTGAACTGGTAGCCTCTTAAGAGCTGATAGTGAGATGGGAACCTTTGAGGTTTTGCACATCAGAGTGATGGAGTCTGTGGGTCATTCTGCCTTCTGCTGTGCCAGCTGTAGCCAGGTGTTCCCCTGCTGAACATGTGTACAGAAGTCTGTTAGGTCTTCTGAAGCTGGATAACAGTGTTTCTGCTGCCCTCCTATTCAGAGTCACTCCTTTCTAAACATCCATTTTTCTACATTAAAGTAATTATCTCTCTCTCTTCCTGCCCCTCTAACTTTACTGAGATGAGACAGAGTAAAACTCTTAGTGAGGTCTTAGTGAAGTACATACCTGAGCATAAAACCACTTCCCTGATTTCTCCCTCAGATTCCGTTTCTGTTGCAACAGAGTATTCCCTGAAATTTGATGAGTCCATGACAGAGGATGAGATCGAGGAGAAGTCTTTTCGGTCTTTGCTGCCCTCTGAGAGTCATCGCAGAAATAACTTGGAGAAGAAACGGGGTAACCGTGATGATTCTGACGAGGAAGTCTCCCCAGAAAAATCAGCTCTGTCATCGATCAAGGTAGGTCAAGCAACCACAGTTAAGGCAGATTAACTGAATAAAAATGGTTAAGCTGATGAGCTTCAAGTGAGCCAGCCTTAGTTGTGTTTGCGAACTAGAGGTTTCTTTTCCTCCCTATGATTCTTTTGTCATCTCAAAGTATAGAATTGTATGAATCATGCTGTATGTCACTGTTGTAGTAGTGCAATGACTTGACTTATAGAACAGTCCATCCAGGCCTCCACCTGTTCTCTTGTGGCTTTGGAGGAGTGACCTTTTGAGGTAGGTTCTAAAAGCCCAGAGGACTAAGTCTTCCTGCTATGCCTACACACAGCTGCAAAGTACAAGATGATGCTTCATCTCTTGGAGCCAAGAGGGGACTTCTCAAAACTGTCATTCAGCCCAAGGCAGAAAAAGTTGATCTGCATAAAGCTTAGAGAAAAATCAGCCTCCCTTCTTAAATGGGATTTTGTGGGTGGATTTGTGTGTAGACGCCCACACTTTGAAAATAGCTTTGGAATTTCTCTATTATCAAATTATGCCAAATTTATCTTTCCTTGCAGGAGCTAAGCATGCCATTCTCAGGGGGGCAAGATAGTTTCTCTAAATTTACCATGGAAATGGTAAGACAGTACATGAAAGAGGAAGAAATGCGAGCAGCTCATCAGTCCTCACTCCTTCGGCTCCGGGAGAAGGCTCTGAAAGAGAAGACCAAGGCTGAATTAGCTTGGCTGGAACACCAGAAGAAGTAAGGCAGCTCTGACTATGCACTCTTGCTGACTGAACGTTTTCTTGTACTTCTTCTTTTCTTTTTGTACAGTTATGCTTCCACCCCACCCCTCCCTTATCAAGTATCTATGGTTGAACTAATCTTCTGACATCAGTAATCTATACAAACCTTATTGTTACTTAGAAAGAAAGGACCTGGATTTTGTCATGGAAATCCACTTTAAGTACAAAAAGGACCTGGATTTTGTCATGGAATGCCACTTCAAGTACCTAGTGATACCACTAACCAGTGGTGGCCAGATTTAACCAGGAAGACTTTCCCATGGTCACTGGTGGTATGAGAGTCCCGTTGCTCACTAGACATTTTCTTCCATTTCCTTGTCATTGTGGGTTTGACACAGGATTGTCAGGTAGTGACCCAGGTGTCCTTCCTTTTGTCTTTTTCAAATGGTGAGCACATTACCTCTGCAGAGCTTCTGCCCATACATGCAAGATCTCACATTACCTGCACTGGCCTTTTAACTGTACATGTCTTTGACAAAACAGTACAAAATATTATGTTAAAGAGCATGCCAGTGATTAAGTACAGGCATATACTCTTTTGCACGTTAGGAAATTTTTTGCTTTAAAGAGCAAAAGGCTTGTTGCTGTGCACTTTTTCTTTCTTATTTAATCTCTTCTTCCAATCTGTTTGCAGGCATTTGCGAGACAAGGGAGAGGATGATAAGATGCCTCCCATTCGAAAGAGGCAGCGTGGTCTGTTACTGAGGTTGCAGCAGGAAAAGGTAACTGAAGCCCTCTAGGAAAATCCTGTGGAAACCCCTGTGTAGCCATTAAATGTTTCAGACACTATAAAAGCTCAGAATTGGGAAAACTCCGTACCAGGTTTTTTGGATAGGAAGTATTTCTTACCAGTAACTTTTGGTTTTGGATAGGCAGTATTTCTTACCAGTAACTTTTGGTTTTGGATAGGCAGTATTTGTTACCAGTAACTTTTGTTTGCATTTCAGTAGTGTTTAACACATTGTGTAGGAAGGATCCTTCTGTATCGATAATCTCACTGGTTGAGTTTTAGATGTCTTAACTGATCTGTTCTTTGCTGCTGAAGTTCCAGGCTAGTTACTTCACCATGTAACGTCGATCATTTTAAACCCATAGCTGCGGCAGCTTTAGAGTGTGTTCTTGAGAGCTGTCTGTCACTGTTCTTAACATTTAATCTCTTCTACCTAAAAGGCAGAAATTAAGCGGCTTCAAGAGGCGAACAAGGCTGCTCGGAAGGAGAGACAACTGATCCTTAAACAGCAGGCAGAGATAGAACGAATCCGTCAAACTACAATAAAACTGCAGGAAAAACTGAAGTCTGCAGGAGAAAACAAGCTGGTAAGTGCTCAGTACAGAAGCTAGAGTCTTCCTGCTTTGGCCATGCAGCAGGTGTTTGACTTCAGTGTTTATAGGAGTGGAAAGCTACTGGATTGGACCGGTCACCTGGGAGTTTTGTCTGCCTCAAACACTCTCATCCTCTTTTTTTCTCTGCAACTTTGTTTAATTTCTTCAAAGCATTGTTTAAGGAGATGCATTTAGAGAAGTTACAAAGTGTTTTGCTTTAACTGGGTAGTAAATGGTGTTTTTTAGTTCTCAATCTTCACTAATGATTTTGGGAATCATTTGGGAATGATTTCTTGGGCTCTAATTTTGATTGATAATTATTTGTCAGACCCCAAATAGTAAATGCAAGTGCTAAACCCAAAACTTGCTTCTTTCTGTGTGTTAGTGTCATCACAGAATCACAGACTGGTGGGGATTGCAAGGCACCTCTGCAGATTATCTCACTCAACCCCCCTGCTCCAGCAGGGTCACCCAAAGCAAGGTGCCCAGGATTGCATCGTCTGGGCGGGTTTGGAATCTCTCCAGAGAAGGAGATTCCACAACCTCTCTGGGCAGCCTGGGCCAGGCTCTGACAACCTCACAGGAAAGTTTTGGGTTCTGTGTTCCAGTTTATGCCCGTGGCCCCTTGTCCTATTGCTGGGCACAACTGATGAGAGTTTGGCCCCATCCTGTTGATCTTTGGATATTGATAAGCATTGACCAGCTCCCCTTTCAGTCTTCACCAGTCTAAACAGCCCCAGGGCTCTCAGCCTTTCCTCATTACAGAAATGATCCAGTCATTACACTCAGTTTCTTGTATCTGCTTTACAAGATAGCAAGACAGGATTTTGGTAACTGTCTGCCTTGAGGAGACACAAGTTTAATAATAGTTGTATAGAAAGGATTGTTTTCCTGTTTGGGTAATTGAATTCTGGAGAGGTTTTATTGTTCTAGGTGCAGTTAAGGGAGAACTTAAATTAGGGGAAAAAAGCGTGTACTAAAAAACTTTGTATCAGAAATCAAGTTGGAAAATGTAGTTAAGTCTGCAGGTAGATGGACTTATCTGAAGCAGTATTTGATATAATCTGGGGAGAAGTGAGCTAATTTAACACAGTTCTTAAAAAGATTGTAAAATAACTTTCTTTTAACATTGCTTCCTTTTTTTTAACACTTCATTGCAGGAACTTCACAGTGAGGATGACATCAAGCAGAGCAATGGTTCGAGCCCGCTTCCGACTGATGCAGAAACACGCAGCCCTTCCCCAATCTCAATCTCCAGCAGTGAGACCAGTAGCATTATGCAGAAACTTAAAAAAATGCGGAGCAGAATGGATGAAAAGTAACTATTTTATTTTTTTTTCTTATACAAAAGTTTACTTTTTGTAATAGAACAAGTTGGTTTGGTCAGTATCTGCACTAAAAATCAGGGGTATTGCTACCACATGCACTTTGATCTGAGTTGACTGGAAGCATTAATAGAATTATATTCAACTTAGAATATAGTCTTTTAAAACTACAGTTCTTCCATGAATACTGAGATTCAGACCTTGTTGGCTGGCAGACTGCATGGTCAAGGTTTTATTTTAGAAGATTGGTTGTAATATTCCTTGTACTTGATAAGAGTTGGTAAAAAGCATATGAGTTTAAGAGATTTTGATTGTACATACAAGGAGCTTGGACAAGCTCCAACTTGATGGTACATCTTGTCAGAGTTCCTCTTGCAAGAAGAGACCTGAAGTCAAATGGTCAAAATGGTGCCTTTATTTTGTATCTCCCCTTTTATTTTTAAGGGAACAAAATTTAGGGAATGAGACTGTAGAATTGCAGTATCAATTTTTGCCTTGAATTGAAGCATAAGTTATAAATAGCAGTAGTCTTACGCAAAAAGTAATAGATGGGTTTGAGACTGGCACACAAAAAGTCATTGAGCTTGTCAGCCATGTGATTTCTGCCTTAGTATCCAGCTGCCAAATTTCAATTCTAATGCCATTAAAATCAGCTAGGGATGAATTCTGCAATATTTTCTTAATTAATGGAGGTGGTAGGTGTGTGACTGAGAAGACAAGCCATTAATAAGACCTTTATTTTCCTCCTATGTGGTCCACAGGTTGGAAAAGTGGAAACGGTTATTAGTCTTCAGAGAAAATAATGAAGTATATGTGGAGTTCCTGGGTCTGAAATCTAGGACTGAATCTGTTGATTTCAGCTGTTAAATTATATAGAATAAAAAATTGTTTCTGCATTTTTCAGCATAGGAATGACTGTCTGAACTAAACACCCCAAATACTTTACCAGCATGTGCTCATTAGTTTGAAGCCTTAAGTTCTTAAATTTGAGACTAATCAATTAAAAGTCTGGCCTCTGCCAGTTACTGCAAGAAACAGTCTTCATTTAAACAATTTTTTTTTTTTTTAATTTACAACCAAGGGAGGTCACTCTTATTTTAGTCCATATGGTGACCTTTGTAATGTTATTTTCTCTTGAGACTCCTCACACAGCTGGATAAAGCATCAAAAAGCAAGCACTGCCATTTGTACAGGCAAGCTGTTGGGGACTCCTCAGCACCCTGTTTGCCTGTGATCATTTGAGAAGCACATTTCCCATGCTTGCATGTATTTTTTGTGTGATGAAGATAAAAGCCAGTAGCAGTAAGTGAGGATTTGGTGTAAGTAGGGAAAAACCAAACCCATGTTTAGTTAACGTCGTTTTCATGTTCTAGTCTGAATCGATTGCTTTTTCTTTTATTCAGTGTCTTCTGGAAGGCACTGGTAAACTGAACAGCCAAAATCAAACATGATTTCAAGCCTCTGAAATGATATATTTCCAAAACTAAACTCTTGGCATTCCAAGTCATGTGAAAACCACCCCATCATTAATAGCAGCAAAGCCTTCCTCAAAGTATGCTTTGAGGTTGGTAAATGGCTTAAGATGGGAGACTTGAAAAGGATGTGCTCTGTAGGCCATGTTGACTTCGAGGCTTTTGAAAAAATAAGATTTTGTTTTATTTTTTATTTCTGATCCTATTTTTTTAATTAAAAAGAAGGTCTTTACCTTATTTTTTTTTCACCTGAACATTTCAAATGGCGATACGAAACCAAGTTACAGCGTAGGGATTTTGAGATAGAGTATTGACACTGCCAGAGATGACAAATACACTTTCTATTCAAGGCTTCCTTTGCCACTTTTTTAATCAAATGCTGGTTTTGTCACTGTTATTCTTTAAGTCTTTTTTCAATGTACCTTCATTTCTAAGCAACCCTTAACGATGGCAGAAAAAGAATTACATACTAAAGAATAATTTTTTTTGCTGTTACAAGGGATAGCAGTAGATGCAAAGAGTCTTCTACCCTTAAATATATTTTAATTGTCAGTCCAAAATATCACTTACCTGGATAATACTTTTCAAAAGGTGTATATCAGGATTTGAGCTGAAACTATTGCTGTAGAACAAGTGGAAGCTGTGTGTGATGTAACACATGTGGTCGTGTAGTTTTGTTTTTCTGGTTTTGTCTTGGATTACTATTTATGTTCAAAGGTACTGGTATTTTGTGTAAACTTGAATGATTCTCTAGAACTTGATCTTCCTAATTGTACAGCTTTTGCACACCTTTTGCTGCAGGTATAGTGATAGTGATAGCAGTGCTTGTTGGTTGAAAACCTCTGCTGACTTGGTATCTCTCTTTTTTTTTTATGTCCTTATTTGTAAAACACATGAGGATAATATTAAACATAATAGAGTAAGATGTTTGGTTTGGGGTGTGATGATAGGAAGCTGCTGTTTGAAGGGAATCAATCAGCTTGATAAGGCAACAGGAAAGAAGATGAATGATGAGGAAAGTACAAAGGAAGTAGAGGAAGGAATTGGGAAAGCTGCTGTGCTGGATTTGCTGTGCTCCACAGCAAGGAGGAAATCCTTTGGCTTCCTTGCTTATGAGGCAGCTTCAATATTTCTCTTCATCTGCTGAAAGGGGAATGAATGAATAGCTCTTGTTTTAATTTGAATTGGCGAGTTGTGTAGCCTGCATGTGAACAGGAGCATGCTCTGTCAAAGAGAATTAACCACTTTCCCCTTGCTTTTCTTGCATATACAACTCTAACAATAATCTGTGCAATAGAAGAATGGATTAAGTGCTCATTTTCTTTTGCTTTTCCTTAGTATGCTTCTTAGCTTGCATTGTAGTTTATAGAGTTATATGGAGCATGGCTTTCTTTCTGTAAATATGATAATTCATTAGGAATTAGCTTTAAATGGTGATTCATTAGGAAATATCCTTTTAAGCACAGCTGTAAGTTTACATAGTTATTGGGGGCTTTTTTTAAACAATTCCAATTATCATTCTGCAGTAAAGAGGCAATATGTGAGTATTCTGAGACCAAGTCTGAACTTTGTTGAAAAAAAACCCAAACCAACACCCCAAAATAGCAGCTACAGATTGAATTACAGGTGTACCTCAGACTTTTCCTGAAATTGCTCATGTAAAAATACATTATTTAATCTCTTTTTTTTTTTGGTTGTGCCCTTTGACTGGTGCTTACCTTTGGAGAATTAATTTTACTGAGGTTTTGCCAGGTGAATGAAAATGTGTTACAGTTTCAGGTTAGCAAGAGCTGTTGGTATCACACAACCAGCATGCTGTTTAATGCTAATACTCTAATCTATTGACAGGTAGAATAGCAGGAGTTGGCAAAGCCATCAGGTTGAGCTCTGTTAACCGGTGCGTGTGGAAGTCTGCATCAAAGTAATAAAACTCCTTCCAAAATTTGAAGAAAAATACAGCAGTGTGACAGTAGCTTGCCTTTAATTGCCAGAAAATGAAGTGTTCTAAGTGTATGTGTTACCTTCTGCATAACAGTGTATAGTTTTTCTACTTCAGATGTTGGGTAATAACTATACAATGTTAAATGCAATTAATTTTAAAGTTCTTTGCTAGATGCTGTCCTTTTCTCGTTCTTTCTGCCTTTTTTTTTTTTTCTTTGCTATCTTAGTTTTAAACTCTTCCTCCTTATTTTGTAGACACTGCTCTCCTGTTCACTACTTCTTCTCTGTCTTTACGTCTCACCACTGGGCTTCTCTCAGTGTCTGTTTTCCCAACCTCCACCCCAAATTCCAGCTGTATATCTACAACCAATTGGTCAGGTAACTGTATCTTTCTCAAGTGATAGACTCTTTGATAGAGCATGCTCTGTTCAGTCCTAGGAAGTCAAGAGGTTCTTCGTCAGTGAACGTTTTTGACACTTTCCTCACTGTTTCCAGATCTTTATTAATGACAGACAGTGGGATTGGGCTCACCCTTAGCAGGTTTGTGGTGAAAGCCAAGCTGAGTGATGCAGTTAACTCACTCGAGGGATGGGATGCCACCCAGAGGGTCCTTGACAGGCTTGAGGAGTGGGCCAGTGTGAACCTTGTGAAGTTCAACAAGGCCCAAGTGCAAGGTCCTGCACCTGAGTCAGGGCAATCCCCAGTACAGGCTGAGGAATGGATTGAGAGCATGTGAATGGATTGAGAATGGCCCTGCAGGCAGGAGCTTGGGGATGCTGGTGGACAAAAAATTGGATATGAGCTGGCAGTGTGAGCTTGCAGCCCAGAAAACCCAACTGTGTCCTGGGCTGCATCAAAAGCAATGTGGCCAGCAGGCCAAGGGAGGGGATTCTGCCTCTCACAAGGTCCCAGCTGCAGTGCTTTGTCCAGCTCTGAGGTTCCCTAGTATGAGAAAGGCATGGACCTGTTGGAGCGGGTCCAGAGGAGGCCACAAAAATGATCCAAGGGCTGGAACAGCTCTGCTATGAAAACAGCCTGAGAGAGTTGGGGTTGTTCGGCCTGGAGAAGGCTCTGGGGAGACCTTCTTGTAGCTTTTCAATATATAAAGTGGGCTTATAAGAAAAATGGAGAGGGGCTTTTTATCAGGGCCTGTAGAAATTGGACGAGGGGTAACGATTTTAGACTAAGAGAGGGCAGATCTAGATAAAATGTAAGGAAGACATCTTTTACAATGAGGTTGATTAGACACTGGCCCAGGTTGCCCAAAGAAGTTGTGGATGCCCCATCCATGCAAGTGTCCAAGGCCAGGTTGGACGGAGATTTCAGCAACCTGATCTAGTTAAAGATGAACCTCCGTGCAGGGGGGGGTTGGACCAGATGATCTTTAAGGTCCCTTCCAATGCAAACCAGTTATGATTCTAATCTCTTATTCCTACTGTGCTCTGAGTGGCAGACAGTTCAGTTTGCTCTCACTGCCTGGTCATTACTTCAGGATAGCTGCTGAAACTGTCTCATTTGGGCATAGTCAGTACCTTGGATATAAATGTACAAGTGCAGGTTAGAGCAGTAGGTTAATGCTTTCAGGTTAATATTTGAAATGCATGGATAAATTGTGTGATGAGAAATAGTTAGATTTTGAAATCATGCTGGTGTAATCTGAGTGCTGCTGCTTCCTCTCTGCTCCCCCAGATTTCCACCTTTGGAGGTGCCACGTGTGGTTTTTCTTTTTCTTTTGGAGGTGCCAAGTATGGTTTTTCTTTTTCTTTTGGAGGTGCCACGTATGGTTTTTCTTTTTCTTTTGGAGGTGCCACGTATGGTTTTTCTTTTTCTTTTTTTTTTTTTCTTTTCTGTGAAGGTGCCCCTGCTTTGGAGGATCAACGTGTACCCTTGGTGTTGCAACTGGAACCCTCTAGACTGTAGTAAATATTAAGGCAGTGTGTATTCTACCTTGTGGCTCTTACCTTTCAAACCCCAGGGTTATAAAAGGATCTGCATCTTCAGCCATGCTGCTTTAATCCTCCTCTTCCTATAGGTTGAATGTTAGAACACTCTTCTCCCCCATCACTTCTTTCGACTTACCTTTCTTACGAAGTAGTCTTTGTGTGGTGATTGGTTTCGTGGTCATTTAGTTAATCCTCCTTCTGTTTGTGGTCTTCTGGGTTAATTCATTTGACATCTGTTTTTAAGGAGTCCTGCTCTTTTGCATCCATTTCTTTCAGCCTTTCTCTTCCATTTTATTTCAACTGGACTTGCCTCCCACAAGATCCAGTAAACTGTGAAGATCCAGACATTCTGATGAAATCAGACAGTGCGTGAAAAGAAGAAGAAAAAGTTGCCTTTTGCATTGAGATCATTGTAATAATGACCTCCATGCTGAGTTCCAAATACATGATCTGCTAGATTAATAGGAACTGATGCATATGTGAAAGTAAGAGGTGATAAATCTGTTAGTGCTGGTGAAAGACAACAGTGTGACTGCCCCTGTCGTATCTGTAATGCTGTTCCTGCTGGTAGTCTAGTTTCTTAATGATATTACTTGGCCAGTTTTGCCTAAGAGTAGATGATGTTTGATGTTTGTCTATAGAAAGTGATAAAGTAATGCACAAAACCATAACATCTGTCAGCTTGAAGGTGGCAGATGGTCAGAGACTGTGAGGTGCTTCTGTTTTCCTCCTGCTTTGACCATAGGAAATAAGACTATGGGCATATTTTACTGGCTTCTGAAACTTTTATCTTTGCATCGTAACTTGTCCACCTTCTCTGAATCTGTGTTAGAGAAGATCTTACCTGAATCTTAACCTTTCTGATCAACTGCCAGCTCACTTTTCCAGGAATCAGAAGGAACACTAAGTGAGCAAACAAGAAACGTCCCGTAGGAGGCAAGACCTGCAGATTAGCCAGTTGGCTGCTCCAGTCTTTGTAAATATAAAGGGTCTTTCTGAAACATGAGAGATTAAAAAGCTCAAATGAAGTTATCTGCTTTGCAGCTTAAAAACTTTGATGTTAAGTGTTTGGTATGGCTTGAAAATGACAAAGTATACAGGCACTTGCAAAGCAAAATCTCACAAGTCTTTGAAGACTGTCCTTTTAGGCACCACACCTTCTGTGCCAGTGGCAAACTCTCAGTCTAGCTGGCAAACTGTGTTTTCTACAGAGTCATTCTCTGACATCTTAAAAAATTTCAGTGTTGGAGATGTCTGGATTGATAACACTCTTCTCTAGACTTGGCATGTCAGAGGGAGGAAGTGTGTGCAATTGATGATGCACTTGTTTCCACTTGCTACCTTAAAGATTAAATGGCACGGTCTTGGTTGCTTCAGTGTTTAGAAGGAAGACCAGAGATACTGCTGTTCAAGAGCTAGCAGTGAGAACGAACATATGCACACAAGCCTCTTGATACCTGTGAAGTTCTGTAAGAATCCTCATTTCTAAGGCTTTGTGGATCACCTAAGAAGCCTCGGTCAGAAAGAAAATATTTCAACATGAGCTTTACTTTCTTTCTATTTTTAAGCTAGCAGCCAGATATGTTAGTAGCTGGGACAAAACAGTTGTGCATCCTTATTCTCCTGATAATTACTATTCCAAGTGTGGCGATCCCTAGAGATGATGCATTAAGGGAGAAGGATAAAAGCTCCAGTAATTTGGGACTATTAATACAGAATCACCTTCTGCTATAACTCTGTACTTGGAAAGAACTGTGGGGCAACTGGGGTTACAGTTTCTCTGTCATTGGTATTGGCAAACAGGAAAGTTGATTTTTCAAACAGTCGCTGCTTTCTTGAGGGTTCCAGTTTAATACCACAGGTACTTTTCCTCTGCTGAAATTGGGCACTTCCCCTGTTCATTTTAGTGAACATTTCTTTTAATGATTTTTTTTTCATTATCTTTAAAGCGTAAGCAGTGTGCTTTACAGTGGTAAACTTGACTTACTGCAACGAAAAGAACCTCTTGCCCACTTGTAGGTTTTTTCAGCAGCACATCAGAAGCCTGGGAGGTAGAAGTTAGTGTGGACCTTATCCTAGAAAACACTGGCAATAGTTACAGTTCTGGGAGTTGTGGCGATAGAGCGGCTGGGTATCGGGACCTTTGAGTGTTGGCTGCTTTCCCATTGTCTTCTGCTCTGTCTGTCAGGTTCCTAACTAAGCGAGAACAGAAGCTGATGCAGCGTCGACAGCACGCCGAAGAACTGCTGGAGTGGAAACGCCGCCTGGATGCAGAGGAAGCAGAAATACGGCGGATAGAAAAGCAGGCTCTAGCTGCCTGGGACAAAGAGCTGCTCAAAACCAAAATAGCCAAGAAAGACCTGGGGGATGAGAGAACTGAGCCCAAAGGTAATCGAAAGAGGCGGGGGAAGTGATGCAGATGACAAGAATAAAGCGTAATTTGACACGGCGATCGCTTCGGTTCGCTCTTTCTTCCTTTTATTGAGGTTTTGATGGTGGCTGTTCTTCTCTGGACACTCTTAGATTTTCTGCACTCTTTGCTGCCTTCTGTTGTCTAGTTCTTTTAGCCCTATATTTACACCTCAGTTAAATGTGGATTCCTTCTTTAGCGTTTATCTTCTCAAGTGAACAGTGCAGCACAGGCCTGTCAGACACTTCTGCGTACAATTTAAACTGTATTTCTGTCTTTCAAAGCAAAAATGCTGCATGATTTCTTGCTGATTGTCTTCTGAACTTACTCCATTAAAAGGATTTTCCCCTGTAGTGCTGTTTGAGAGTCTCTCCTGTTACCCTTGTTGGTGAGATTGGCTCTTATCAGGGGTTGCTTTCTCCTCATCCATGTTTTCAAAACAAGCATTTTTTTCTTCCCTCTGTTGTTAATGCAGTGTAACTGTTTGAAACCTCCACCTGTGCCAAAGCCTTCTAGCTTATAATTAATATAAATTATGCTCTTCTGAGGAAAAATAAGTCTCCAGATGTTAGGAGCTACAGCTTTACTGTTCTGGCTTAAGTGGACCGAAGCACGGAGAACTGGGTTGCAGTGAAAGAAAATAATGAAACTTCAGGGATTGTTCTAGAAACAAATCAGTTTTTCCTTTTTTTCCCCCTCTTTGCTGAAAGCAGGCAGCATGTCCTTTGAATGTGCAAAGGGAATTCAGAATTATGCCCTATTACACTTGTTACTGAAAACAGTCATGTGGATTTTAGGCATTGTAAGACATTTTAAAGATGGTATGTGTATGAGTCAGTAAATTCCAATGAACACAAGTTCAGCATGAATGCTGAATTCTCATCAACAGATGAGAAAATCCACTTGTAGCTACAATTAATAGAAAGCCAGTAAGCATTGGAGCACAACCCTGCTTCGGAAGGAGTTCTTCTCCCCAGCCTTTGCTCAAATATTGAATAGTTCCCCATGGCTGCCTCAGTAATGCTGTGACTTCTGCGGAATTTGGTAAACAGGAATATTGACAAACCTAACTTATTATTTTACTTGTTGCCAGTCGAGAGACTCATGATGAAATCATAACATTAAAATGTTTTCTGCGACTACTGTAAAGGAAGCAATCAATTCTAAATTCAAGATCTGGCTTGCAGATTATATGCTCCTCCGTGACTTCTTCAGACTAATAGTGACTCTTGCTGCTGTATGGTCAACTGGAAGGACTGGTTTCCTTAATAATCTTTTTGGAGTGTGTTGTCTGGAAAATGTTAGAATATCCTGAAAACCTCTTTATTTTGGATATTCAGCAGTCACTAAGAACGTTTGGCAGCCTTAAATCATAGGTCTCTGGTGAACATGCTTGTTCTTGCTAAATATTCCACCCTTGGTGTCTAGGTGAGTGAAATCACACATCAATAAGATGTGTCGGTAGCAGTTACTACTTTATATGCAGGCAATGATATCTCTGAAGTCATGTAAGTTGTGGAAATTCTTAGCTGCTTTGTTTTTTTCTCTCATTATTCACTCTCAGAAACAGCCAGCGAAGAAGAGACTCCGGTGCCTTCTTGCTCTCATCTGAACAGTGAAAGCTCCATCCCAGAAGATCTTGTCAGTCTAGCTGCTGAGTCTGTCCCGTCAGAGACCATGGGCCATGCACAGCCAGAAAGCCCAGATCAGAGTACGATTAATGAAGAAATGGTTTATTCTGAAGACTTCAAGTCCTCTACCTCACTGGGCAAACTTGTGAGCGAGCTTTTTATGTTATATATATTCTCACACTTGTAAAAGGCTATCAGAGAAGCAGTACGTACAGCTGTCCCAAGTTGTCAAAGCAGAGATTAAACTACTCCCTGCGTTTGCAATACCATTTCACGTGACTGTGTATGAACATTGTGAGCAGATATGTTCTTTGAAGTCTTGAGGAAAAAAAAAACCTGCTTCAGCAGAATGTTTTGCGTATGTCGCGTAGGTATGCAGCATGAAGTGGCAGAACACTGACCCACTTTACCAGTGTGAATTAGCTGTAAGGTAGCTTGTTACCATTGTATAAATTCTTTGAGGCCATGGAAACTATGCTCTGTTTTTCTGCTTTGCTTTATTTGCAAGTAACATATCCCAAAGTACACCTATAGGAGGGAGAAGCAGAGCTGTAACCGTGTACACAATCCTTTGGGTTTCAGGTTATGTCTGCTGTTCTGTTCTATTATTTCTACTTGGTTGATAATTTTATTAAGTTTTGTCCTGATAACTTTGCCCTGTGTTCAACGAGACAGAAAATGCAGTGTCTGTGGGCTAAAAGAACTGCTCATCTAGGCTTACTACAAATACTTTATGGGAAAGGTTGCTGAGAAGATAGTGAGGTCAGATGTTGAATACATGCCAGAGGTTATGTTCAAGGTGTGTGAAAGGTTTTGTGGTACAATGCTGAATCAGTGAGCAGCATTTGGGAAGAATATTTGCCCTTAAAATTCCTTACCTGGCCTCAGAGCAATAAAGCTCGGTTGTTTTACTGATTTAGAATGTCATCTTTCACCTTTTCCATGAAATGATCCTTTCAGTTTCACAGGTATATTTACTAGGAGTTCCTATGGCTGTGTTTGTTACCAAATCAGATGACATAAATGGTATTGAACACCCGTGAGTCAGACCCATGGCAGCTCATTTAGGTGGCTGTAGAGTAGTCTAAGGAGGTTTACTGAAATCTAGGCTCAAAGTAAGCAGTCAACTGTTGCTGCTCTTGGTATTTTTGTGTTATTGTCTAGCAAACTAAGGTTAAATTCTTCTTAAGATAGCTGGATAGGTACCACTGGTTATGAGATGTTC
The DNA here is from genome assembly GCA_025331215.1 of Actenoides lindsayi. Lineage (NCBI taxonomy): Eukaryota > Metazoa > Chordata > Aves > Coraciiformes > Alcedinidae > Actenoides > Actenoides lindsayi. Next base: position 53,913 of record WTSP01009781.1, read on the forward strand.
TCTAGTCACGCTGTTATTCCCTTGTAACCAGTTCCTGAGGACAATGATCTCCTACTTTCAAACTGAGCTTCACAAGCAATTACTTACTTGTCCTTTTCTGCTCCCATAGTCTCCTCCCAAAAGCATCATATCTGTATCAAAGCAAGATTCCAGCAAAGGCAGCCACAGAACTGGAGGACAGCTACGGTCACCTGTGAAGTCTCATCAGATATCTCACAACTGGTCTGATGAATCCTTATCTATGACACAGTCAGGTAAGTGTAATATCTGCTTGGGTTTAAATGACTTTTTCTTGTAACATGTAAACTTGAAATTCCTGGAAATTGCCATGGTTTAAGGTTCTGTGGGAGTGTTTTTCTGCGATGCAGTTTGATCACCTCAGCTTAAGAAGTTATTAATGTGAGCAGGTCTATTTATTATCTCCTCTTTTAGAAAGCAACACAGGTTCATGCAAAGAGATATGAAGAAGACTTGATAATTAAGGTGGTCCTAGAATTTACAGATACCAAGGTTAGCTGTGCTTTTAATAGGTGACACTGCTCCACCCCTCATATGGTAAGCAAGCAGAATAGGGTTCAGCAGCATATGAACATAGTCATCCTCCCCCTGAGCACAGCCTGGCTCCAGAAGCAGTGTGGCTGTGTGAGTGAGCCCATGGGACCTGCATTGGTGTGCGCAGAACATTTGGATACTTAGAACATAGATTTTTGTTGTTTTGGAGGAGGGTTTGAATTGTGTGCATTAAAAAAAGGGGCTCAGGTTGCTTTTTGAGCTGTAAAATAGAAGATCTACTATATGTATTCTTTATACTCTTCTGTCCAGTATCCAAGCTGGCTACCAGTAAATGCTGAGGGAGAGAATATTAGAAGTAAACTGGTACAGAGCTCTCCTTTCACTGGTGTGCAATTTTACTCTGTTAATCATGTGGATTCTGGGACTTCCTGAGCCACCATTCAGTGGGTCACCATCATCAGCTCTGTTAAGCTGTAGAGTCTGTTTTGAACCTTTCTGTGTTTTTATGCTCTAAAACATCTTGTGTTCCACAGTGCAGGTGATACGGCACGATAAAATATTTCTTACCAAATGAGATGGCATTTTCCTGATTGTTTGTTGGTTTTTGTTTTCGGTTTTTTTTTTAATTTTCTAAATGATCAGTAAGTCTTCAGTGAAAAAAGAACTAGGTGGTTCTACTGCGTGTACTGGCTGTTGTTTTTGAGAGATGGATAACTTAGTGGTCTGTGTACGCATCCAGTCTTCATGGTGCTTGATATAACAGGCTTAATAATCTTCTATGTTCTTTTTTTTTGTTGTCCTTTTTTATTATTATTATTATTAGTATGTATGTAAGTGCAATAGAAATGCAGTAATTTTGAGGCAGCTGTTTTCCTGCTGGCTAGAGAAATGACTACATAACACTTAGGTGTTTGCACGAAGTAATTTGTGTTGGGATTCTGTTTGGAGAGCAGTTGGCAACACGATGAAGCATTCAGCAACTTGATAAAGTTATTTTCAAGTTCTGACTGAGCAACCACATGAAGGAACCACTACAGAAAGTAGAGCAACAGTAATCAGGGAAAAGAAACTTCTATAAAATAAAGTCTTTGCAATCTTTGATTTCAAATGCTGAAAAAAAGGGGGAAGGGAAGGGATGGTGCTGGAGGGAAGCTGATCAGGATGGTGCTGGTTTCACAATAAATCATTCCATAGTAAGGAGATAAATCTTCCAAGCTGCTGAGTAGTAATGAAGTCATTGCTATGTCAGTGTGATGCCTGCGTAGACAAGATCGTCAAAGATGAAAGCATGTGCAGATCTTTCCCTTATGAGTTGATCAAGAAAAGCTATAATTACATAGTGGTCACTTACTGTTTGGGAGGAGCTGTTAATTACAGTGGCATCATAAAGTACTCCTGATTAGCAAGTGAGATTCCATTCTTTCTGTGCTGGGGTGTCTGTCTTTTTTGTTTGTTTGTTTGTTTAGTTTTCTAAATGATTAACAACAGTTGTTAATGGAAAAAGAATAGAGCAGTTTAATTGCATTTACTGGCTGTTGCTGATGATTAAATCCTTCGTGATGGTTGTTTGTTGTCTTGAGAAATGAGATTGATTAGCAGAATCTCCAGCTATTCCTGCTCTCTGACCAAATCATACCGGTGACTGACTTTAGGATGTTAGCAGAGCAGTGAAACCAGTAAATGTTTGTGAGCATCCAAGGCTTTTGGTCCAGAAACCATTATAGGTAGTATTGCGCATTACAACAGCAAACCAGCCAAGATCCTTCTCTTGGGAGCTGCAGTTGCTGCTGTAGAAGAGGAAGTGGGACATCAGTCATAGGGAGGAGCTCCAGTAAGACTGTGCCAGATCAATATTTTGAAAGGTTTTTGATACTTAATCGTGGTAGCACCAAGGATCTTGTTCTGCATTATGTTGGTATACATTTAAAACAAGAAACAAGGGGACATAATCAGATGGGTGGAAGAGAAGAGATATTGAGACACTGGGGCAGTCTCTGTAAAGTCTGAGAGGTCTGAGACACAGAGAGGCTGTTACAGAGAGCATAGTGAAGTAGCAGAGTTACTGGTAGAATGGGATTATCACACAAAGAATGGATCTACGTGTCTGGGGACAGTGCAGAGCAGCATCAGAAGTACTGGAAGACCAGGGAGTTCTGGGGATGGAGAAGAATGGAAGAGATCTTACTAGTTACTAAGGGTCATGATTAAGAAAAGAAATTTTTCAGGAGGAAAATAGCTTCAGTCAGTAATGTTATCACACAATGATCTGTAAAATTGAACTTGGAGGAAAGATATGCCAGGCAGCTTTCTAGAAGCTATTATTGAGTAGTCCAGCACATGTCTGAGCTCAGCAATACCCACTGTAGCTCGAAACTGTATGCTGTGATTGTAAACAAAAATTTCAGATATATTTTTGGTCTGCTTCTTCGAGCTGTCACATCTATAAACATGTCAGAGGGAAAAAAAAAAATCTGCAACAGCTGATGAACAGTTAATGAAGGCAGCGTTAACGTGGGTGGTTGATGTGAACAAGCTTGGTAACAAGTTACTGGATGTATCAGAGCCTTTCTCTTCTAAATTAAGATGCAACACTTTCCTATGTTATATAGCAATGCTGCGAGTCTGAGATCCCACTTGAAGAGCCTTGCTAGGTTAAGATTAACACGTTGACATTAAATGCTTTGATATTTCCCTCAGACCATATTTTGTCTTTGCTGAATGACTTGCTGATTGCTTTGTGTAGAGGTGTGAGCTTACAAAGACAAACATTAAACTTTTTCAGAAACCACCTCTGATCAAAGTGACATCGAAGGACGGATCAGGGCCCTGAAGGATGAATTACGGAAAAGGAAGTCTGTGGTTTACCAGCTGAAAAAGGAGCAGAAAAAGAGACAGAAGGAGAGACTGAAGGCCCAGGAAGCCAGTTTGATCAAACAACTGGAGGTTAGGAACAGTAGAAAGAAGGGCAAAGTGAAACGTTAGCCTTGGATAAATCATTATAATATGGATGTTGTTGGCAGAATGTTGTATCACCAACTGTGAAAGACACATTACTGTGATAGAAGCATGGCTGTGTTCTGGCTGTTTAACTGTTTGCAGTAATGAACCAGAGCCTTAAGGCAAAAATGTCATCCCCCTTTAAAATGTGTATCTTGAATGGATTGCTAGCAGAGGTCAGGGGTCATATGTGTGTTTATACACGTTAGTATCCTAGCTTGGATTAAAGAGCAGTGCTTGTGTAATTTGGTTTTGAAAGTATATTAAAATTTGTGTGATTCACAACTGTAGAGCTTTAGGAAGTTAAACAGATTGCTTTGCAGAGAAACCGAGAGTATCCTTTATTCATTTATTAGCTTCTTTGATTGCTGAATTGTAATTATGGCTTAGTAGACTAACAGCCATAACTCTTTTCCGTGTGCAGTCATATGATGAGTTTATCAAGAAGACTGAAGCAGAGCTGAGCCAAGATCTGGAGGCATCACCAACAGCCAAACCTCAGATTAAAACTCCCTCCTCAGCTGCTACTGAAAAACCTAAGATCAAGGCACCACCGCTCCATAGGTAACTGAGATTTCTTCTTTTTGAGATTGTTCTGAAACGGAGTTGAATTGCTGCTGTAGCAGAAACTATGAGTGCAAGGAAAGTTAGCAATTGCTCTTCCTTAAAGCAGTGGGCAGTGGCACTATCAAGTTGACCTATTTGCTGGTCATCGGACCCAAAACAAGTAAGATGTACTGTTCTAACAGTATGCATCTCACTTTTGTCCTGCCCAGACTTTTGGGTCCTATTTTCAAGTTCTTTCTGAACAATAATTTTCAATTATGCAAGACCTGTGCCAAAGGGTTGTATGGATTACAGACCTGAGGGGACTTTTTTCCCATCTTAGTCACTCATGATGCCTGACACACCGTGAGGCAAACTATTCATCTTTGCCCCTTAAATCTGGTTTAGATCTTAAGTTTTAAAAGGTAGAGAATACAACTGATTTCTAGTCTTCCAACTGTATTTTTAAATGTTTCGTTTTCTCCAGAAGGTGGTGCAATTTTAGTGCAATCAAGTAAAAAAAAATAATTAAAAAAAAAGTTATTTTCTTTTTCTCTTTTTTTTTTTTTTAGCTAATAAAGAAAAGCTAAATCTTGATTTCTCTTTTAGAAAATTATTTTCCAGGACTTGCCAAACTTCTCTCTGTCCCCATTCCCATTTCCTAAGGTCACAGTATGTTGACAAAGCAAACTGTTTATGTTATCATTGATGTGGTATTATAATTATAGATGCTTGTGTTTCCATTTTTATCTATTTAAAAAAAAACAAACAAACACCCAACACGTTTTGGTGTAACCATGATTCATGTAATTTGATTTTTCAAATTTAGGCCTGAGACAGCTAAAAACTGGAAATCCCTGGCTGAATCAGAGCGACCCAGAGCATCTTTGGAATCTATTTCAGAGCATGGAGGTATGTAACTGGGAGAATTTGTGCTACAGATGGAGATCTTGAAAGATGGACTCTTAAACTTCTGTCATCTTTTGTGATTTAAGAAGACACTTTAAGAAAGCCTGCAGATTTCATAAAACCATAAAGACCAAGCTAGATTTTCTCCTATTTTTATTTAGTAGGCTTCTGCTTTTGCTGTTTCTTGTCTATTCAGTATTTAGTTTTATTCTTGCAGAGGTTTGTGTAAAACTGTTTTCCTTTTTTTTGTTGTTGTTGTTTAGTATTCTGTTCCTTTATCACTTGAGGAAAGTAAGGAAACCAAAAATCACAAAGAATTTTGAAAAGTATCTAAAAAGAGAAACCCTATTCTTATGTTTTGCTAATTGTTGTCTAATCATTCTAACCTTGGGTGTATTTGCAACTTGCAAATGAATAACTGAGCCATTACTTTGGGGTCAGTATTGTGTGGCATTATGAAATAAATTCTGGTACAAGGAACAGAATCAGAAAGCAAGCATTAGAACCCTGGAACTGAGAGAATGTTGCTCACGTTCATAGGACAGCTAGAAATCTATGTTTCCAAGACATCAGTTTCTGTCTTCTTTTAGCATGGAAACCTTGGCTCTAATTTTGTTGCCTACAGTTGCAGTTTTCAATAAAACAATGCAGGCTGGGCCAGCTGCTGTAATTCACTTATTATTTCCCTTCAAGATACCGTGTCCTCAAGAACGGAGAGATCTGTGTCTGGGCACACCAAGAAGATGGCTGCGACAGATGTTCATGCAGAAGAACCTTCTGGAATATCTTCCTCCATTTTAATATCATCAGGGAGTTCCAGAGCAGGATCTGGTGATTCCTTAGATAATGTACCCTCATCATCTCTTCTCAAAGACATGAGAGATATCAGCAGGATATCCCATGGGTCAATGAACAACGTGATAAAAGCATCCAGCGATGAGGCTGCCTTCAGTCATAAATCTGAGATACAGGAAGACTTGGAAGACGTGAAGTCTGAGGAATATGAGATTGAAGGTTCTCATGTTAAGCCTTTGGAGAATTCTGATGTCTTGTTGACATTAGATAAAGAACAGGAGAGCTCACTGGACATTCTTCCAAAGAAAGTCCTCCGTTCTGACAGTGAACACTCTCAGAAGGAGCTCTTTGATTTGGCCATGGAAAGTCTTCATGGTACAAAAGATATCTCAGAACAGAGACTGACAGATAAAGATGCTGTAACTGGCCCAAGCGTAGAAGAGTCTTCTCACAAACTGAGCAAATCAGCAGAGGAAAAAGGTTATCTGCTTTCAGAACAACTCTTTAGTCAAAAGGAGCCATCATATCTTGAAGACTTTGAAGGATCCTCTTCCAGGAAACAAGCATCAGTTGAAGAACCGTTTCCCGAGGAACGTTACCAAGATGACTTTGAAGCATCTCTCCTCTCTCCAGATGGAGATGCTCACTCCTTGCCAGAGCAGTCGGAGCACGCGCAGACCAGCAGAAGCAGATCCACCAGCCCTGGCAGCGATGGCGAAATCAGTGAGTGCCTGAGTGACAGGTCTCTCTCTCTCTCCGGCAGCGTGGCTTCAGAGAGGTTATTAGAACTTAAGTCCCCAACAGAACTCATCAAAAATACTGAACGCAGAGATGTGGAGCAAGGACAGGCCCCTGCCGAATCGCCGCTGTGGGCTTCCCTTTCAATCGCAGAAGAAACAGATGGTTTGCCAAATTTCAGCATTGGAGATAGAGTACTTGTGAGTCAAGTCCAACCTGGGACGTTGCGATTCAAAGGTCTCACAAAGTTTGCCAAAGGCTTTTGGGCTGGTGTGGAGTTGGATAAACCTGAAGGGAATAATAATGGAACTTACGATGGTATTAAATATTTTGATTGCAAAGAAAAGCATGGTATTTTTGCTCCTCCTCAAAAAATCTCTCACATTACAGAAGCTATTGATAGCCACTTAGACACAAATAAGGATGAAGACTCATTCTTTGATGACAGACTGGAGAAGCAACACAAAGCTGAGCAGAAAGAGAGACAAAGTTCCAAACCTGGATACAAGGATGGAAGCCAGAGCAGAGAGGCCACAGAGGGCTATTCCCAGGATAAAGCTCCTGCAGACACGGCTGTTTCAGAAGCTGTGGAAAGGATTGATGAAGAGTTGTCTTGTACAGAAAAGAGCATAAAGATTTCTGTAGCTACTGAGTCGCTTGCCCAAGAACAGTCAGTGGTGGATTATCTCAAGCGTGCTGCAAAAGAGGAGGACAGCTTTGCTCCTCTCATTTCTGGCATGGTGGGTGAGATTTCTACTGGTCAGTTGGATGACGTCTCTGATTTCCTTTCTGAAAAACTGGAGAGGCAGAAGACACTGGGGGAAGAATGTGCTGAAAAGTTAGATGATCTCTCTCCTGGTGCTGTGGAGAAGCCTGCAACTCCACTTCTTGATTTGCTGACGAAAGAAAAGAACCAGTTAGAAGCCCAGCTTAGACTACCACTTAAAGAGGAGGAAAAGTCCAAAGACCAGCTGGAAAAGGTCAGTTTGCTGACAGACAGTCTGCTTAGAGATTTTGTGAAAGACACGGTCAGCCAGCTACAGCAAATAAAGAAGGTTAGGAATGAGAAAATCCAGCTCAGCAACCAGGAGCTCTGTGATGTGAAGGAGGAATCCAGTACCCCATCCCAGCAGGTAGACAAGCAGATTCCCGACGGACTGAATAACTTTTTTCTAAGTACCGATTTGGAAGATGAAAGAGAAGAACTTTCCTCTCCAGACATGTGTCCCAGACCGGTGAGTGACAGACATTTTGCACTGGTTGATTGTTCTTTTGACTGATGATGATTGAATCTGAGGAATGCAGCGTGGCACCAGTTTTTCTCCCAAGGTCTGTTGGGTGATGTGGAGATTGGATGGATGGATGGATGGATGGATGTGTCTTACATGTGTGTTCTTGTGGTGGCTCATTTTGGTAATCCTATAGACCAAAAGATGCATTTTGTCATGCAGAAGTGACAAATGCTTCATTTAGGTTGCTTTCTGCTTAAATGTTCAGTTTGTACTTAATCCTTGCCCTCAGTTTTTATTTGAAAAATGGGAAAATACAATAGATGGTAAACTTGCCTCTGTCCACTCTTGATATGAAATAAACATCCTCAAACAATAGTTGCTGTGGAGATCATTAAGGTGTCAGACTGCTCTGTCCACTGAACTAATATATCCTAAGTAGTGGAAGTTCAAGCTTCATTCCTGAGCACAACCATTTATGATACAGACACAGGGCTTGGCCTGTCTGCTGGAGATCCCAGTAAACCTGTCTGCTTTGCTATTGACCTCAACATATTTTTCTCATAGAAAGCTTCAGCCCATTTCACCAGTGTGAGCACTGCCCAGTCACTAAAACAGCCATTACCTGCTAAAAGCTTTTAGGCTGTTGATTTAGATCTGAGACTGCTGGGAAGTGAAGTGAGAAGTTTTGTGTCACATTATGAGTTTTTTAAACCACTCAGCCTTGTATAAACAGCTAAGTGTTGGGATAGACAGTGGACAGGACCTAGAGTCTTTTAAGCTCTGTAGGAACCCTCTGAAAGCATTCATCAGGAGAGGTAGAAACCTCAGGTATTTGAATCAGAACATTCAGGATTTTATTGTGGGCTATTTATTATCTTTGAGTATTTGTGCATAGATTGCCAATTACATCAGTAGAGCATTTTAAAATACAAGTTGAGTTAGACAACAGCATGACACTGCTTTTATATTTACTCTGTGGCTCTTAACTCACAGGAGAGTCCAGTGTTTGGTGCCAGTGGTCAGGAGGAGCTTGCCAAGAGACTGGCAGAGTTGGAGCTCAATCGAGAGTTCCTGAGTGTGCTGGGAGATGATCAAGACTGGTTTGATGAGGACTATGGCCTGAGTTCCCATAAGGTCCAGCAGAAGCAAGCTGAGGAACCAGCAGTGCTGCCCAAGGCAGAACCACCGAAAGTGCCAGCAAAGCCCTGTGAGGAGCCCTTGGCAGTCCCTCACACTGCGGTGGAGGTGGAAGGAATGGTACATGCAGCTGCTGAGGAACTCTGGAAGCTGAAAGAGCTGGGTCGTGATCTTCGAAGCTTCAGCCTTCATACAGATCTTGGTAACACCCTCAAGGAGCAGGACACGGACACGATAAACAAGCAGGTTTATAAAAAGGTACAGTCTTACAGAAAGGTACGTTCTGTTCTTGCCCTGTGAATGTTTACCATGGACAACTACAGCCTTGGCTTTTACTTCTTTCTTTGTTAAGGTGGTCTTTGATTTAACAAGGGAGATCTTTGGGGAAATCTTTGCTGAGGATCCTAATCTAAATCAGCCTATTTGGATGAAGCCGTGTAGGATCACGTCTGCTTACTTCCGCCGAGTAAAAGATCCCAATGATTTGGATGAAATCAAGGTAGGAAGAAATCTTTGTCATGCAGGGAAAGTGAGATGAGAGGTACTGTACTGGCACTTTCCTACGTGTTAAAAGACCATAACGAGCTTATCCAGCAAGAGATGAGTTCAGAAGAGCAATCCCAAATGATCCTTTTGAACTCAACAGATTTGCCTCCCTGTCCTTTTGTCTGGTACTGCTTGCTTTGAAACCTTAGTCGTCTGTGCAGAACTGCCAGGATGACCTTGATCTTATAAATTGGTACTCTGACAGACTGCTGCTTTAGCAGATTTCAGTGGAGCTCTGGATGGGTGGATTGGCATGAATCCAACAGTAGGGTTGGGCCAAATGGGATGAGCTGGGTTTTTTTCTTCACTCAAGATACACCTGTGCCAGCCTCACTGAGGATAGTGGGATTGGCCAAGAGGGACCCAAAATTTGACTGGTGAGGGCACTGTTGGTCTCCTGTTACTGGTGGTACTGCTCGAGAAAGGATGAAACCACAAAGAGCTAGAGCCTGACTGGACGTAGGTTAAACTTGGAAGGCTGGACATGTGGAAAAAAACCTTTCTCCCAGAAAGCACTCACTGAAGAATCTTCCATGCAGCTCATCGGGACACAAATGAAGATTTCCACTTGTACTACTGTTTCTTCTGAACCTGGGTGGGGTTTAACTGTATTTTGATTAACTGCTGAGGATACAGCCTGTTAACTGTCTGGAAGAGGCAGCAATAGCATCCAGACCTCACTGTTAGCTGAGAAGACTTTCAAAAGCATGTGACAGGGGAGAGCAAGGCCACAGGACAAGGGCATCAAACCTGCTTTCCTTCAGTATTCTCCCACAAATGAATTGTCCGAATCTCCTGTTTGCTGCACTGCTTAATTGAAAGCTTCTGTTCTCAAAACTGTTACAGCAGTGGGTGTAATTTTTTCCCCAACTTAGGGGTTTGATAATTGTCCTGCCAATGTAATGCTGCTTCAGAGACTTTCCCTGGAACTTTCATGCATACTCCGTATGTCTCTTAGCCAAACAGAAAGCTGGTTTGCAGTCTAGAATGTGACTTTTTAGGGTAGGTACTTGTGCATATGTTTCATTTCTTAGCTCAAACCTGATAAATCTCACCTTTACTGTTCTGTAGAGCTTCATTGCAGCCGAAGTACTGAAGTTGTTCAGCCTGAGGAAGGAGCCTAATCACAAAACAGACTGGCAGAAGATGATGAAATTTGGGCGGAAGAAACGAGACCGAGTGGATCATATACTGGTCAGTGGGTGAAAATAAGCCAATCATGTCAGATAACTGTCCACCAGGCTGAAGTGTGACATATGATTGTATTTTTCAGTATTCAATCATGCTGTTTAAAAAATACAAAGCATGTGTGAGGTCTTGATAGAAGGCTTTTCATTTTAGAGAGCACCCTATTGATAAAAACAGAAGTAAGGTGAAGTAAGGTGACTTGAGCCAATCCTTTCTTCGTGTGTACTGATTTGCTTGGAGTATAAATTTGCCCACTCCCAAAAATGAAAATCATCAATCTACAGGAGGAAACACTGAAATATTTGACTGGAAGAAGAGTAAACTTTTTCTTTGGGAAGGGAATGTGTTTTCTTATCTGAATGTAAAATGTTTGTGGTTTGGGGTCAGTGATACTGAGAACTTAGAACAGCAAAGGCTGGGGTGGAGACAGTTCAGCATGAAAACTGCCTGATACAGAGTGTGTCTGGCTGTGTGCTAGTTTTTGAAAGTTACTTGTTGGATTGTATTGCAGGATGATTAAGGTCTTTATTGGCTGTAATGATAGTGAAGGTTCTGCTTGGGAGTATGAGTCGTCATTAACACTGTGCTTCACTTAATTATACCTGAAATAGATTCCACACGTGTGCACATAAAAGTAACTTCGAGTCATGGGTTGTGTGGTCTTTTAATTGCCCATCAGTGGAAGGCTTCCAACACAGGCTTTTTCCCAGGGGTTTAATTGTATGTAAATAGAGAATTTGTGTATAGGACCTGCATATCCTCATACACTTCATTCTGGGATATCGAGGCTGTTACAGCATGCACAAAAAAGTCTTTTGTTTCGATCTCTGAGACAACTCATAGCACAACTGTTCATGCTTGAGGACCAATTTCCTAATTTCTTTGAACAATACCTGGAAAGAAAGATTCCTGACTGGAAAAAATTGTTCCAGCTGAAGGCATCCCAAGTGCTTTAGGTGGAATAAGTTTGAAGTTCAGACAATCTGGTCTGCAATTTGAATGCAAGCTCAGACATCAAAGCTCTGACAAGTTTGGTTTAATAAATGATGTGTTTAATTTTATATTGTTCTCACAAGAATATGGTAATAAAGCTTTAGCTGGAGACTGGGAATAACTCCATGAAGGTTGCAGCATGCCATGCTTTAGGAATAAGGCAGTCTCAGTGGCATTGCTAATGAATTTATACTGTAACATGAAACACTATCAGAGAAACTTCTAACTGAAAACCTAAGGGAGTTAGTGTTCAATTTCTCTTACCTTGTTTTATTAAAATCTCTATACAACATGGAGTATCTGGATAGCTTTCTCCATTTCCTAGTCAGTCTCCAACTTATGCTTGAGGTCATGAATCCTGTGGTCACTCAAATCCAAGGTCCTAAGTGGACATGGAGGTCTGTGCGTGATCTGCTGCCTATCTGCTGGTAACTCAAGGTGTAGCCCTAAACTGAGAGGTCAGGTTTGGGATTTTCCTGATTTTGTTTAAAGTACATTCAAGTAGTACACAGCAATTTCCTGAGGAGAAATCAAAGCTTTTTTTGGTAGGTTTAGGTGCTGTAGAAGCTTCTTTAGAAGTTACGGTCAAAAGTGCTTTATTCAAGTTTTTGTGAAGATTTAGCCAATCTACACCTCTTGCAGTGTGCAGAGGATGCCATGGGTGAGCTGATGGATTCTCCACATTATTCTGATGTGTATGATAGGATAAAACATGATCTTTTCACAGCAGAAGTAAACATTCTTAGACTTCTGTTATTTGCATTTCAACACTGAGTAGAGGTCTTTCCCAGTTTCTTCATTTCCCCTTCAAGTAAAACTAACCTTCAGCTGAGTTTTCTTTTGAGATAAATGTCTTTTTAGTGGCTTTGATGAGAAGATTGGACATATTGGACACAGGAGCTAGGTACGACGAGGGTAGAGGTTTTGATTCAAAGGAAGGGGAGTCTGTTGTATACCTCCTGCAGTGTATTAGTAATGACTGTCAAATGGTGGCATCATCTGCCTGGACAGTTGAGTGGCTTTAAAACCAGGAGCCACGGCTGTCTGCTGAATTTCCTTCTGTTTCTTCTGAAGGCATAGAGCAAGTGCTAGGCTGTTCTGCCCAGCTTAGTCTCTCCCTGATAATCCCTGGATGTGTCCTGAGTTTATCATACTAGACCCAATTCCCAGTGGCTCTTGCCTCCAGCAGAGAGTCAGCCTTCTGGGGAAGGGGCACAGCAGTAGGAGTAGCCTGCACTACACTGGTGCTCTCCATGATGCTGGCTCACCAGTCAGCCATCACACCCACTGGGAATTAAGGGGAGAACAGGAGTCCTTCACCTCTGTGCTCTGCCTTGAGTTTTGCTGCTTCCCCCAGTCACTGCATCTGTAGTTGCGTTTTCACTTCGTCTGCGCTTTCGTAGCACCGACACCGGTAGAGTTAGCCATCGCTCTCTGCCACTGACAGAACCCCCACCCTCCTCCTCTGCTTTTTTTTTACCTTGTTCAGGCATCTCTGTCCTCAGGAAGCATTTGTGTCGGAATCTCTTAAGAGATCTCTGATCCACTAGATCGTTGCCCCGGTTATGAACGTTCGCAGCAAGTCCTGGCTTTCGGTAAATGAGCACGGGAGGGTCGTATTTCTGAAAAGCTACCTCGTTTAAAATCGAGTTAAAAGCAAGTTTAGGTATTTGCTTACTTCTCACGTCCCTTGATGTTGGCACCTTTACCACATCTGTGCTGCCTGTACTTCGTGGGAGAATCTCAAATGTACATGTGGGCTGAGGTGCTGCATTTCAGCATATCAAGCCCTCCTATCTCCTTATTTAAGTCCAGGTGCTAACAATAGACTGTTTCCACTACTGGTTTTGGTTTTTTTTTTTTCCACTTCGGTCTTCATCCAGAACTCCCTGTGCTGATCTGTTTGCACAAACTCAGCCATTGCTTTCTTTGCCACTCCCCCCTTTCCCTTTTATCTGGAGCTTGAGAAAACAAAGCTCACGTGATACTGCCAAGCCTCTGTGTTTAGTTTTCACACCTGAGCAGCCTGCCAACAGAGTGCTGAAAACTACTTGATCTTCTGACCTGTTGACTTCAGGGCTAGAACATTTCTCTTCATACAGAGGCTCTGCAAAAACAAAGCAAAAACTGTTCCTATCAAGCTGGCTTCATTGGCAAGCCCACTTCTGCGGTACCTGAGATCTAAACGCGAGGGTGAGAGGAGAATTGAAGCCAGCTTGTATGCACAGTTGTGTGGCTAAAGATCTCCAGGTACTTTGAGAGTGAAGGGCTGTGAGAAAGCACCTGCCTGCCTTCCCTCTACTGCCATTCTTCCAAGGCTTCCAATATCTGGATTTTTATTCTTTTCAGTCTCCCAGATGATCTAACGCCTCCTGAAATGTGGTGTATTTTGCAGATACTCATGCTTCTGAATGGGAACGTCTAGAAATCAAAACTTAGTGACGTACTCCCTAAAGTTTCCTTCATATTATATTATTTTAAGTGGTTTTTGGGTACCATCACACTTATTAGATGGCCAGCAGGATCACGCTGCCTTGTTATTTCCTGATTTTTCTTTGTGTGCATGTCCCCTTCTTTCTGTCCGTGTTTAAAACAAAAATGGCATGCAGATGAAAAAGAAAAAGTGCATGAAAAAAACCATACCACACAGCCTCGTGCCTTGTGTCACAGTTTATATTTTCCATTCTCTCTGCTATAGAGAACTTACTGCCTGGTATTAAATACGTGGAGTTTTGTCCTGAGGATGTACAAGAATTTAAATGCTGTTCATGTACTGAGGACAGCGCAAAGACCGCTTCCGTGAAAGCCACGCTAGTGTCTGTCCTGGCTTTGGCAGTTGGTAATAATACAACAACTGGATCAAACATTTCCCAGACAAAGCAGCCACAACTGCCTTGGCTCAGATGCCTGCAGCTAGGGCTGCAAAGCAGCACGGCAGTTTCCACACGTGTTCTGAATACACCATGGACAAGACTTGCCTGCAGCTGCAGACTGCGCATTCTCTCCCTTTTCCCAAAGCATGCTCGAGGAAGTCCTTGTGATGCCAAAGGAAATTGTGCCTCTGAGAAAGAGAGGAATGGCAGAGGCAAGAGAAGAGTCAACTGATACAATTTTTCTTTCTTACCTTTCCACTGCTGTTTAACATCCAGCCTTTCTCTGCATGGATCGAGTTACCTTCTCCTCTCCTGTTCACTTGCATTTCTTTATCCCTTGTATCTCTTTTTCCTCCTGAAACACTGTAAAGGGACTGTCCTATCACGTTGTTGCAGGTGAGAGAATAAACAGCAGCTTAGTGTGGATCTGGATGTTGGGGCTTGTTTAAGGGCCAGTGAGATCAGAGCTTTTAATCTGCTTGATTATTTTAGTCACTTGCTTTCCCCTCTTCAGTGTTACATTCACTAGGTCTTGACTTCCCTTCCCAGCAGGGAGGTCACTGCTGGCCTGGGTGCATTGGGCAGGCAGTTCTGTCTGAGTTTGTGCAGCTGCTCCCAGTTACCAGATGTCAGTGATCCAAGGGCCCTGTGTGTCCTTCGGCGTTTGCCTCGACCCAGTTCCTTCATCTCCAGAATCTTCCCCCATTTCTAGGATCTCCTTCATGCAGCATCTTCACCTTCTCCCTTTGGGACCCCTGTTTTCTTTCCCAGACCACTTCTGCTTTTTGGGAACCTTTCTTTCTGACACCACCTCTTCTTTTCATGACTCTGTCTCTTGCTTTTCCTCATCTAAATAGTCAGTGATGCAGACACACAACACCACCTGATCAGCCTCCACATTGGTGCTATGATCTTATGGCTCTTTATTGAGGGGAGGACTTGGAACATGCTGCTGTTTAGTTCAGGGCTTAACAAAATTTACAACCAGCATTTACCAGTTGCAGGCAACAAGCTTCTGCTTGGGAGTTCAGAAGTGTTTCACCCCACGCTCCCGCTTGCATCCAATTAGCTGCTGCTTGTGAACATTCAATTTAAATCATTTTTGATTGCCAGTGTTGTTGCTTCTTCCTTAGCAGTGAGAAGCACAGCAGAACCATCAACACCTCGTCTTTGACAGCGGTAGGGGAAGGGAGGGCTGTGCCCGAGAGGAGTGGGTAGTGCAGAGATCTGTGACTCTTCCAAAGCTGTCTGCAGGACAAAATCCCTGCCCCTCTCCCCAGAATCTCTTTAAACAGAGGGAGAAAGGAGCTGTCAGACCGAAATTCTGTGTGTAACTGAGGCCTTATGAATGGCCCCAAACCATGTAGCAGTGCCGGTTCCCTGGGGTTCCCATGGCAGCCTCTTCTGGTGCTTCACGCTGTGTGAGAGTCACTGAATCATCGTTGTGCTACCGCAGCCCTCGCTTACAAAACAGACACGTTTCTGCCTGGGTTAGCTTCAGGAGAAAGAGGGAGAGAAGGTGTTGGGGCTATAGCACTTCTGCTCTTCTTAGATACCGACACTGTTACATATTGGTGACGGATTCGTGGATTTTCAGTATATTTTAACCCCATTTTGGCAGTGTCTGTGTGGCCAGCGTGACAGTGTTTTGAGTACAGAGCGTAGGATTTATGCTCAGTGAATCTTTCTGCTGAGCTTTCAGCAATTTTTTTTTGTCATTTTCAATCTGAGTGATTTTTGCACCCACTTTCTTTTCTCAGCAGTCTGAGCTTTGTTAGGATTTATCTGTAATACTGAAATGGTCACTAGGACAACTTTTTATTAAGTTAAATTGGGGATGTCCAGTTTGGAGGGACTCTCAATAAGACTTGATTAGCTGAATCATAGAATTGTCAGGGTTGGAAGGGACCTTAAAGATCATCCAGTTCCAACCCCCTTCCATGGGCAAGGACACCTCCCACTAGAGCAGGTTGCTCAGAGCCCCATCCAGCCTGGGCTTGAATGACTAGGAATGAAATGATGTTTTCCATCCATGACTAAAACACCTCTTTGCCACTGCCCAGTAAAACAGAATTTTGACTGGTCAACGATTTAGAGAATGGAAGAAAATAAACACCAGTACCCTCTGAGTTGCTCTCTGAGCTGTAATGGTGTAAAATTCCAGTTGTAATCGTGCTGTCAGATCCCTCAAAGCGTGGACTGCTCCGTGCAAATGAGTTGTAATACTGTTGTACAACACGTGCCAGCATTTTGTCTGGAATCAGAAAAGTTACTTATTTCCCTTAGGTTTCTAATTCTTACGCAAATGAACTGAAAGGCAGTGAAGTCTTCTGTTTCCCTCCTTCCTCTGTTTGGCATCTTTGCATGATTTCTCACCAGTTTAAGCTGCGCTGAGTCAGTTTCTTGCAACAAATACACAATTAGGGACTTTTTTAACCAGGCTTCTGCTCTTCACCAAGAACATCCCATTAGCTGAGTTCTTTCAAGTGGAGAAAAACTCGTGCAGGAATATGAAATCTTTTAAAACAGATACTGCAGGGAAAGGTAGGAAACGTTGCTACAGTGAAATAGCCTGGTTCAAATAGATCTGTGTTCATTTTGCTATTCCAAGCGCTTCCTGTAATCTCTTGCAAAGACAGATACGTTGTTGGCAGATGAGCAATGTTTTGGACTCTTTCTGGAACTTGGCAGGGGATTTTATCCTAGAGCGACAGAACTGTCATGTTCATATTGCCTTTTCCTTTCTACCCTCCAAGGTGCAGGAACTTCACGAGGAAGAGGCACAGTGGGTGAACTACGACGAGGACGAGCTGTGTGTAAAGATGCAGTTGGCAGATGGGATCTTTGAGGCCTTAATCAGAGACACTGTCGACGTGCTGAACCAGATCAACGAGAAACAGCGGAGATTGCTGCTCGTCTGACAGTGCTGAAAGTAAACTTAGAGCCACAGAACCACCGCATTGTGGGCCTTTGACTCCTGACATACTCTCCACCCTGCAAGCACTGCTGCTTGACTTCCACACGTAGGGTTTAAAGGCAGTTCAGGTGTGATGAAAGGAGCTTCTAGCTGCCACTAGAGACCTCGCACTGGATTTACCGTTTGGAACAAGCTGATCCCTCACTCGAGGCTTTATTGTGGAGTGCTCAAGTGTGGCAATGCAGTTATGCTCCATACCTGTCAGCAGCTGTCTGGGTCCCTGGCCTGGGGATTTGACATGTTCAACATGTCCTTTGAAAGGGTTGGGTGAAGTTGGGATAGTGGCCGTTTTGCTGGAATGGCTGCCAGCCACCAGTACCCAACTTGTCCTTACAAATGTGAGTGATTTGGAGAAGTAAAGGGTTTGGTCAGGTTTTAGTCATAAATGGAGACTTACCCTACTGAGCAGTGTTATAATCTTAGCACCTCTTCTCCGGCAGCCCTAACAATGTGCATCAGATTCTCCTGCTCCAGAGCCCATTTAATTCCCTCCTCTGTGAAGCTGGTTTTCTTCCGTCATGTGGTAGCACATATGGTGCCAGCCAGTCCAGGGAAATTAGATGATGTTGCTTTCTGCGTTCGAGTAAAGAACTCTTGCTGCTTTTCCTCTGTAACTTGCTTCAGTCCCGAGGTGGAGCAAGATAAAGGCCGCCTAATGTCAAGCGTGAAAGATGAGCCCATGGACAACTTCCCTTCTACTGTGTAGCACTTCTCTTCCTGGAGCACCAGCTGCTCCCAGATAATGGATACTCAGGATTTTCTCAGGCACGAGACATGCAGGAGTGGAAAATGTTTCCTCACAACAATTTGGCCTTCGATCCCTCAGCTTCCTCCCTTACTGTCATCTAAGAAATTGGAGAAGCTGGTACTTGAACAATTTAGAGAACAGAGTGCATTCACCAAAGAGAGCGGTGTCCGGTGCTTGACTGTCTGCATGTTTTGTGCTTGTGGGTTTTTTATTTATTTGCAGATAATTTATTAAGTGGGATACAGGAGAGCGTCCTGTGCAGTTGGCTGTGCTGTCTTAGGTGTTGAGACAGCCGAACTTGAGAAAGCATCTGTTCTGGAAGCTTCCAGAGCCCCGTATTCTTCGCACAAAACCTCCAGCTTCTTGAGGCAGATACAGCAGGGGAAAGGTAAGAAGAACCAAACCTCAGTGACCGGGGTGGGACACAAAGGCAGGGCTAGGAATGGAGCTTCACCACACCTGGTTTGGAGACAGTGGAGAGTTGTGGGGGCTGAACTGAAAAAAGGATGAGAGACTTCCCTACTCCATCTGTTTCCTTCCTTTCCCAGAACCTCTAGGCCATGGGTGGCTGTGACGTGGTTGGTTTGGTGCTGGGTTCAACTGCAGTGTCCTTCTGCTGAGTGCTCGTTCCTAATTTGTCCCTCCCATTCTTGTATTTTTCTTGGAGGAACACAATCTGAGGTCGAACGTTGATGCCTTAATAGTGGATGTCCCTGTTTCCTAACCTGGGACAAGACCCAGAGGAGTGTCACGTTCTCCAGGTGTACTGTAGTGCAGAAGGACACTTTGAAGCCCTCAGAGGTACCCCCAAGATGCTGCAGCCCACAGTAGGCCTGGCAGGGAGATCTCTACCATTTCGTTCATCTGCTTGCTTCTTGGGCTTCTTGCTATGCATACCTCTGCTACTGCTCTGTTTTGTGCTCTCTTTTTCACTTTTTTTTTCTTTTTTTTCCCCTTTTTTCTTTTTTTTTTTTTTTAAAGCTATCCTTGGAATATTTGCATTTTGCACAATGACACACAACTGGCAATTTTTCAGGGACAGCGCTGGGAAACGTTGGATTTCTCAGGGGTCCATGCAGATTCTCAGATGTAGTACTGTCAGCACCTCACGTGTGAGTTCATGGTGAGCCATGTTCATGGGAGCTTAATGAGTGGAAGAACAAGGAGGAGGCAACGGTGGATAGGAACACCTCCAACAAACGTGTGCATGTCTGTCCCACCGTATTGGCCCTCCTGGCTGGCTGGAAGTCAAGTGGTGTTGGTGGAGCATTGTTTAGCTCTTTTTTTTCTTTTTTTTTTTTTTCTGATTCATTTGTCCACGTAAAACGTCACGATGCTGAACCAGGAAACTGCTGAACGCTTAAGATAGAAGCCAACTAAAGCTGCTACATTTAACCAGCGTGGTGTCACTGATTGGGTCACCACCTCAGATTCCCTTTCCTGGGTGTATCTTTTCCAATAGCGAGGACTGCTATTTTTAACAGGTAGCAATTACAGAAGGCCAGCAGAAACCTGCAGCGTAGGGTTTGTAGCTGGAGTATCAGAGAAACAAAGTTGGTTCGTGGTCTGTAGGTACCATGGCCCATACTGGTGGTGAGGTTTCCCCGAGTCCCAGAGGCTTTTCGGCTCTTCTGCGGGACTGGCCTGTATTTTGTGGTCTGTCCTTTGGCAGGGGGAAGGTTGTACAGTTGGCCTGCCAAGGTTCCAGGGACCACTGGAGATTGTACGCCTGTTGTTTTGCTGGCTTGGCTAGCACTAGTTCAGCACCCTCTACAAAAGGAGTAACTATTTTTACAGCTGTTTGGGCAGAAGGAAGCTGTGTCCTAGCGATGGCTTTATTCCTTTGCGAACATCAGCGTTTCTTTCGGTAGCAATCCTTGCTAGGGACAGCCCTAACTAGACTTGAACGTTCATGAATTATCTTCTCAATACCTCAAGTGTGTTGAGTTGCTTTGTGTTGAGTGCGTACTCAAAACCCCGAGTGTGTCGAGTACTTGTGGGCTGATGACGACCGCGATGAAGCAGCTGGGTAACGAGGAGGTGTGGGGAAGCCTGGAGTCTCACAAACACAGGCTGAAGTCTCTCTTTCTCTCCTCTCCCCAACCCTCCCATTACAAGAACAGGGTGATGTTTCTGGGTCCCGGTTACCTTGATGCAACCACGTGAGAAGAATCAAGGCCGAGACGTTGTTCCGAGCCCCGTAAGCTGTTTGGGGCAGCAGCTGTCGTCCCCGGGGAGCTGCGGTTCCCTCTTGGGAAGGATCTGGGTGCCAGGTGGGAAAGCCCAGGCTTGTTGAGGACAAGGAACTCGAGTACCTCTCCCAGCAGGACGCTCCCTGGGCCGAGCCGTGGAATAGCAGTACTTCTGCCTTTCAGAGAAGGCGGCTTGCTGCTGCCAAGGTGGAATGAGGGATCGAGAAATCCCGTCTCGTTCACTTTCCTTTCTTGAAAAAGTGGCCTTAGCTTTTTGCAATACTTGAATAAGTGTGTACCTGCAGAAGACCTTCAGTAGCACAACGATAGAGACCTTTTAAGTGACTATTCCGCGAGGAGCTGCGTGCAGCTCCCCCTTTCCTATCCCTTCGCTACCTTGAGAACATTAGGAAACTGAAGTACTTTCCAAGCAGAGAAACAGTTGAATCTCGTAAGGTATTTAGTGCATCTGAAGTGTTTACAAATCAACTAAAATGGGGAGAAGCAAACTATTGAACTTCTTTGTAATTTAAACGTTAAATGCAAAATTATATACAGATGAAAGAGGAATACTGTAATTAACCTGAATTTACTAGGGTGGGTTTTTTCCCCCCCCCTCGACTTTGCAGAGCCTTTTGATACACGTTTGCAAAGCCGCCTTTTTTCGGGAGGCTCCGTCTCCCTGTGTACTGTGTTCTGGAGATGCTGAAAAGAAACCCGTTTACTGTGTATGTGTAAATAGCCTGGTAACTTGGTTTTTTGGGCCAGTTTCAGTTCACGTTCACATCCAGAGCAGCTTTGCACAGTAGACAGACCCGAGGATGTGGAGGGTTGGGGGTTTTTGGGGGTTGTTTTTTTGTAATTAAGACATGTAAAATAACCAGGGTGGTCCCTGTGTACACCAGTGTAAATATCTTTGGTAACTGAAATGTACTTTAAGAGAACAAAATCTGTAAATAAACTGATTTATAAATTAATCTTGTTTCCTGGTTCTTTATAAAAAATGGAACTTTATAACTACCCAAATGGTTGCTAATTCCGAAGGTGTCCTGGAGCTTCGTCCCTTGTACGTTCCCCTTTCTGTCTGATGCTGTACTTGGGATGCCAATCACAGCCCGCCAAATCCCATTAGAGTTGCCTTAATTATTATCATAACGTCATTAGAATTTCCCCGTTGTTAAAGCCAAGTGTTGATAAAAGCAGAACCAGAAAATAGCACTGCGTGAGCGTTGCAGGAGTGGAGTGCGCCGCGTGATCAGAAGAAAAATTATTCCTTGTACATATTTATTTAAAATAGATTTTAGAAACTCAGGGTTTCAAACATTGAGGGGGGGGTGGGAGAGGTGTGTGTATTTTTACGCTAAACAACAGTCGTGGAATTAAATTCTTCAAAGCCTGTCTTGTGTTGGATCCCTCAGTTACGCTCTAAATCGTGGCAGCTCTGTAGAGCTGCTGTTACCGGCACCGATCGCTTCTTCACCGAGGGGGCAAACGTTGCTCCTTGGAATCTTTATGTATTGATGGAACCTTCCTAAATCTTTGCTGTTTTCATCCAGATAAAACAAAAGCTGCTTTAACCTGTGAAAGGTCCCCGAGGTCTGTAAGCGGACAGCCGAACGCTTGCGGTGCCAAACCACAGGCGTGCGGGCACGTGGCAAAGGAGTGGCAGCTTGAAATGTGGGAGACCAGGACCCAGCGTGTTTATCCAGCCTGCTCAGCACCCACGGCCGCCGCTGCTCCCGCACCTCTGCCGTGTCTGGGTACAGCCCAGCAGAAGAGGCTTTGCTTTCCATTTGCTACAGCTGTCTACAAAACTCAGCGTCGATCTTTGCAGCTTGGACGACGTCAACTCCTCCCCACTACTCTTCTCTGTGTGTGCATCCAACAGGGTGGGACCTGTGTGAACAAAAGGGGATCGCTCTGGGCCGAGCAGAGGTCCCTTATCCCAGAGGAGGTCTCGCTGCCCTTGGATTATCATCATGGAAGCAGCTTTGCCAGCGTGCAGTAAGAGTAGTCCTCAGCAGAGCACGCTGGGAACACCATCCTCAGCCCTCCTACACCCACAGAGGCACGTTGCAGCCCTCTGATCTCGAGGGGTTGACCCGGCCAAAGCACGGCGGTGGGTTGTTTGATGTCCAAAAGTCCGAGACAAAGCGGTGCTGCAGCCCCTGTGCTCTCATTACTGAGCAGCAGGAGAGCATCCGTGTTGCTGCTTTCCTCACCCTGCAGCGATTTTTGCTCTGTAAGTCCTGTATTTTCAGTGATCTACTTGCAGCTGTCAGCCTCCATCCCTGTGAGTGGCTTAGAGTGTGTTTCATGTTAAAAAAACCCCAAAGATTGATCTGTACTTCTCTGGCTGAAGAACTGGCTTCCCTTTTGAATGGTTTGGGCTATGGGAATGCTGCCATAGTGCTCCAGCAAGTGACACAGCCAACGGCTGCCTTGCTGCTGCTGTGTTTGCCCAGGATACCCTGTAATCAGCTTGATGAAGGCTCTGATTTCCTCACTTCCAAGTCTACGTTGCTTCACTTTGGCACTGCCTTTCTGCAGGGGTGTTTGTGCAACTCTTCCCAGAACCCTCAGAGTGCGGTTGCCTTCAACAACCATTTCACCCGTGGACCTGCTGAAACTCCCAGGTTGGGTAAGGGCAGGCAGCCGCCTTCCCAGTGCCACGCTGGAGGGAGTTGGGACTGTTTGGTTCCTTCCTTCCCGGGTGTCACCTGCTCCCAGGTGCCTCCCAGGGAGGTGGTGCCAGCTGCAGCCATCCCACGTCCTCAGATGCCTGGCAGAGCGCTGGGGTACTCGAAATGTTGACTCTGCTTCAGCCGTTGCTGCACCCTGCCTAGCACAAGGGTTTCTCTCATCTCCAGGCACTCATTAACACAGCCCTCGGAAGAAAAGAAGCCGGTGGGGAGCTGCTGAAGGCCAGCAGCTCTCTTCAGCGTGCAGGAAGGAGAGGAGTGGGGCTGCCCGGCCACTGGCACCCAGCCTGGAGCACGGGCCGTTGGCGGGCAGGAATGCTGATGAGATGTAATGGAGTTTGAAAGCACAGGGCGATCGCCGGGACACGGGTCCTCAGGGGGAGGGAAAGACGCCCCATGAGATCTGGAAACTGGAGCAAACAAAACCCGTAGCTCCAGCTCTGTGCCTTCCTGCCTCTTCCTGAATAAGATCCTGCAGACATTGGGGGAAACGGAGGAGAACAGACCTGTTGGGGGGTAGCAGCTCGGTTCAGGAGGGTGAGGGTTGAGCGGGATGCAGTGGGGACACTTAGGATGAAGTTGCCTTCTTTTGCCTGCCAAGTCTGCTGTGTGAGGATGGCCTGGAGCAGGTCTGGTTGGTTCCTGCTCTGGATATTTGTTTCTCTCGGCCTCAGGTTTCCAGCCCTTTGCCCCAGCTGTGCAAGACCTGTTGTGTCCCTTGGGCTGCGCTCCCTCCCCAGTGCTGGTTTGAGGTGGCTTCCTCTTACAGGCTGGTTTGTCTATCACGGCCCTGTGACATCCAGGCTGGCTTAACTAGGGTTTTGTCTGTGAGTCTCCTGGAGGTGGAATTAAGGCTGGTTCTAGGGGGTGTCACAGAGATTTTATTTTCGTAGAATCATAGAATGGGTTGGGGTGGAAGGGACATTTAAAGTTCATCTAGTCCAACCCCCCTGCAGTGAGCAGGGACACCTGTAACTAGAGCAGGTTGCTCAGAGCCTTGTCCAACCTCACCTGGAATGGGTCCAGGGATGGGGCATCGACCACCATTCTGGGCAACCTGGGTCAAGATCTCACCACCCCCAGTGTAAAACAATTCTTCCTTCTCTCTAGTCTAAATCCCTCCTAGTTTAAAACCATCACCCTGTGTCCTGTCACAACAGGCCCTGATAAAAAGTCTGTCCCCATCTTTCTGACAGGCC
>WTSP01009782.1:0-10069 GCA_025331215.1 Actenoides lindsayi
CTAACTTCAGACAGTGCAGTTAGTTAGAAGAGACTGAGCTGAGAAGTAAAATCACTGAACAGAATTAGTTCTGTTCTCATTCAAACCAGGACAGAGCAGTAACTGCATTTCCTACTTGCTGCCACTGAGCAGCATCCCTCTCTCCAAGAAATGGCAGACAGTTTTTCTGCATGATTCTCTCGCTCTGCATTCCCCTTTCTTTCCAGACTCCCATTTCCCAAGCTCACTTTACCCCTTTCTCCATAGGTTTCCTCTCTTGCTTATGCTGTCTGCTTCCCAGCATCCTCATTTACAGAGGCACCATATACCTGGAAATAAATGCCTCAGTTGATCTTAGAAAGAAACTGGTTGTGAACTATGCTGCATTTTAAACATCCTTACATATAACTCTGTTCTGTTAAGGTCAGATGGAGGAAGCAGTCCCACAGTGTCACATCCTCAGAGAGACTGAAGGTATCACCATGATGAGCACGGATGTAAGAAAGCAGTCTTGTTGAGGGGCCAGGAGGTTGGCTTCACGTTGTGAGCAGATGCTGCATATACTGTATCCCATCCCCACCTGCTCACATTTGTTCCACCCACAGCACATCTCCCCTTTGGCAAAGGTATATACCAGTCCCTCTGATAAATGCAAAAAGAAGGGAAATCAAAGCAGACTGGAAATGGTCGGAACTTGATTTTGTATTGGTTTTGTTTGTCAGTCACCTTAGAGTTTTCTTGTGATGCCAGTACAGGTACAGCCAGGTAGGTGGGAGGGATGTTGATGAGTCATTAGTGGTACTTGTAAAAACATTTACAGTAGCATTCACCTAAGAAAATTATTTTAGTAAAACTAGGAGAAATGAGAGAATAAAACAGGAACACAAACAGGAACCTCTGAAGTTGGATTTGGCCCTCAGTTCCAATGGGATGAGAGTAGCTTTCCTGTTTCTTTGTTAGTAAAAGCCCAATATAAGCTTATTAACAGGTTTTTCTTACAATATATTAGTAATTAATCAGAAATTGTCCTAATAATATACAACATAGAGTTCAACAGATTGTGCAGTAGTAGATATAAATAGCAAACTATTACATGAAGGTCACAAGACATTTAAGTGTTTTAATTAGGATATGATGGGACCGCTTGATCTTAAGGTGTGGCTAACTTTGTTTCTGAACATAACTTTGTTTCTGATCCCCTCCGCATCAACAGGCAATCCTGTGAACTGTTCATAACTGATTGCTAAAAGGATAAATAGTAATGTTGGCATTACTACTTTGCTTTGCTTTTCTGGACAAAGCCACATGCTGTCAGTCATATGCAACACCTTGGCTAAATTACTGACCAATATTACTGTCTTTATACATCACAGGGTTCGGCAGCAGGAGAGGAACCCACTGGAGACAAAACTTGGGGCATCTAATGAATGCTTCTTAATTCTCAGATTCTAATTCATATGGACCACAGCTATGAGTGTGTTTCCAACCTTTCCCTTCCCCTTCCCTTCTTTCCTCAGTCTCACTGCTCCAGAAAAGCAGGCATACTCTGCCCACTTTAAGCCCCATTTCTCCCACACCAAGTGGAAAGGAAAGAGGAGGGCTATCCTTTTGAATAATTTATTCCAGTCTTCCCACTTGGAGGACATGGGGAAATCAAAGGCTTCTGCAGTCAGTGGAGTTGCACTGTTGCAAATGAGGGTACTGGTTTAGCTCTGGATCAGGCTAATTCCTCCCCTCTGGATGGCCTTGGAAGAAAACAAAAGAGCACACCCAAAGACAGATTGTTTCCTTTACATTACTAACAAAAGTGTTTGTTCTAGTAAAGAGCTGGAGAAGAACAATTAGAGAGTTCAGGGAATATGCTAAGTGAAAAAGGTTTTTTGGTTATGCTGAAGTACAGATAATTTACTAAATTGACATATTTTACTGTTTGTGGTCACTAGTGACACAGTGACCCCATTGTGGTAATGCTGGTTTGCCATGCTCTGAAAAATCCAATAACCCTTGCAGCCGCCCTGGGGAGACTGCTTGTTGCTGCCCATTGAGGCCCCAGAAATGTGCTGCTTGTCTTGTAGAAGGGACTTTCCATGGAAGTCCCTGACTTTCTCCTGCTTGCTGCCACACCGGGCAGCTGCTCTGGCTACAAGGAAAGCAAACATGTCATGTCTTGCTATATGAAAGGAAAGGAATGGCAAGAGGAATGTGACCCTGAAAGTCCTTCCTGTGGGGTTTTTTTTGTTGCTGTTCTATAACTACAATGTGCCTAAAAGAGCCTTCATCCATATTTGTTTGGCAAGCTAGTTATCGGTTCCAGCACAAAAACTTTATTTTAGTATCTAATATCTGCTGATTGGAAAAGATGAAGTAGGAAAGAACAGGGTGGCCAGATGAAAGTGAGTCAAAGTAAGCTTTACTTTTAAAATAGCTCTTTCTTCATTATTTTGTGTTTTATCCTAAAGCCATACCTAGTCCCAGTGCATAGATATGAGTGTTTGGATCCTATTCTTTCACTGTTCCTGTCTGAAGTTAAGCATTTTCCCTAATCCCTTGCATCTGAAAGGGATGCCCAGGCACCAGGGTTTGTGTCAAATGACCCAGACAGCTTTCAGCAACCTTGCTGCATGGTTGGTTGTTATCCTTCCTTGAGGGTTGGTTTGTGGGAGTATGAGGTATTGTGAGCATACTGTAGCTTTGCCATTTGTGTGTGTGTGTTTGTGTGTGTGTGCACACATGCGTGTACTACAGGATGTAACAGAGGTGAGGCTGGGGGATGTGACTGTACTGTTGCAGCAACCAGCCTCTCCTAGACACATCCATGATGCATCTGTCCATCTAGTTCAAACCAGCTGCTGCTCTGAAGCCACTGATGTTTTTCCTTCAAGGACAATCAACAGTGTTTTTTAACAGAAATAAAGGAAACCTTGAGAAGCTACTACCCTTTCCCTATTTCAGTCTGGTAGGTCCTCTAGTGTGGCCCTAGCTGTTTTCACTGTTGTCCACTGTATTTAAACAGAATTAAACAAACAAACAAAAAACCTGTACCTCTCCTAATCTCTACTGTCATTTAAAATTTCCTCTCATCCCTTGATGGCCTGCACACAGTTCTAAAACTGAGGACAACAGCTTACAAAGATAAACTCTAAAAAAAAAACAAAGCCCAGTGATAATCAGGTGAGAATATGCCATTCCCCCTTAGGTCCTTCCCCATTCCTTTTTTTTTTCCTGACCTCTATCCAAACCTCAGAAATTCTATCTTTTGAATGTCAGCAGACTTGTGTACACTGAGGTAGCTGACTGTGGATAAAGCAGCAGGCTGAATTCCAGCATCATAGCATGCTGCTGGGTCTCCCTTTCTGTCTGCAGTGTGAGATCTACAGCTCAGCCTTCTGCAGCATGAATGGAGAGAGAGGCAATAACTTACATGGAAAGGTAATTGGTTGCTCTTGCAGATCACTGGTTTCATGCTTCTGGTAAGACATCCATCATCAACTGGTTGTCAGTTTCCATCTTAAGATAGTTTTAATGCAACGTGTATCTCCTTCCTCTGACAAAAATATTGCAGTGACCTTCTCTTGAGATGGTTACAGCCTGGGCATCATTAGCAAGATCCACACCTGAAAGGAGAATCTGTAGGTTTTTGACCAAGCAGAGGTGAGAAATCACTGGTGTGGCTAAAGCTGCCATTAAAATCATCTGTTGCTATAAAAATAAATAAAAAGCTGTAAACCATGAACAGAGAGCAGATGCATGGTCTTGGCTGGCTGGTCAGTTCAAACCCTGCCAGTGTCAAGCTCTTTTGCAAGTGTGTCAGCAGTGTCTCTCTTGTGTGGGCTGAGTGTTGGATTTCTCAGTCTAATTCTGCTGAGTCATGGGAACTAGAAACATATAAAGGTGCACTGTGCCTTGACCCCATGAGTTGCATTGAACTCAGGGGCTGACCATACCAAGTGTTATTCCTACAAAAGATGGTCATTGTATTAATGAACAATCTCCTGATGAAGTCCTCTCAGAAATTCTGTGAATGTGTTGTATTTTGTCCCTTATTACATTCCAGAGACTAAGTAGGTCTGGTCTGGGTGCAAAACAGTGTGGCCATACCATCTCCTGTGTACTTTCCCTAGTGCCTGACTAACAGTCAGTAAGTCCAAACCATTTCTGTGGCATCATTCAGTCAAACAACTTTACTTAATTAAGACACAAATGGTCAATATATTGACTTCCAATGGTAGATGCAGCAGTTCAAACTGAAGAAGTGGAACCTAGTCTTTCTTAGAGGTTTGGGTCCCTGAAAAATCACTGGTGGCAAGAAAAAAAAAATCTGAAATTAAACTTCTTGGTCTGATCTCACTTTTTCCCAGCTGGCTTACTGTTCACAGGATGCAAGGGAATAAACACCCCTGGGACTGTTCTTGGCAGCTGGCAGAGGATGAGTTACCTCCCCCTATGGTATTACTCTCTCTGTACACCCAGCTCAGAGTGACTGCAGGCAAGTAGCCAACTGGGAATGGTCTCCGAGCTCTGCTAACTCCCAAACCAGACCTGTGGAATGTAATACAAGGATGTGCTGAATGCTTGACAGAAATTGTTCTAATAAATTAACAATACAGATGATCACGTTTTGGGGGCTAGGATCATACATTGGCACTGTAATAGGTATGCTACAGTAGATACAGGCAAGCAGCCCATGTTCTGGACAAAAAGATTTGTATTTTCAGCCTAAAGCAACTGTTTTCTGATGTCTCAGACAGCCTCAGTTTGAATTTCTAAGGCACGCTGGAAGCTGCCACATCAACACATCACATAGCTAGTTAGATCTCTTGTCTGTCTTGGACATTCCTGGTTGGTAACTTAGTCTCCATTTAATCTTCCTCCATTTCATCTCCTAGTTTTAACCATAGCCAAAAACTGTGTTTGCAGCCCATGAGGAGTTTAAATTACACTGCTGATACTGAAATTACAGTGTTCATGTTTTAAATTATAGTTCAAACTTGGACATTACCTTTTCTTACTATGTCAGGATCAACCCTATGGGACTTTTCCTTTCTGCATTTGGTCATCAAGTGAAAATGCTGTCCTTCTGCTGAACCCCCTCAATCTGCTGCAATGGGCAGAGCGGTGCAATCGTGCTTCAGAGCACAGAGTGCAAGTGACACCTTCTTGAGTTGGTTTTACTGTACAGAAACTGCTACTGCTCCAGTGCTCTCAGCACCATGTGACAGGAATTATGTTGTCTTTGACAAATTCTGCCTGTTGTAAGCTACCTCGTACACCTAAATATAAGTAAGGACTAATAATAGCAAGAACAAAAGCTGCTCCAAATCACTTCTTATCACTCATAAAAATATCAGATCTCACTGTTCAGTTCTGCTCTTGATCTTGAAGATACTTCTTACTGGGTGTTTTCTACTAGTCTGACTAACAGTGCACACAGAGTTGTACATGCTTATTATGTACGCTTACTCTCATGTTTGTTAATTAACTCTGCTGGTGCTCTGTGTCTCTTGCCCTCCATCCCTTGCCCTCCTGGTAGTTACTCACAGGTCACTCCCACCAGAACTCCTGGGCCACCGTACAAATTGAGACTTGCCAACCTGACTGCATTTACAGATTTGGAGAGTGGGAGAAATCCCTGCAAATGTGATTTTAGATTCTATTACACTGGTGGATAAATTTTCTAATGCGTCTGTAAATGGGTATATGATTTACTAATCATATTACCCATAACTCTCTAGAATGCTTATAGGAAAGCCACAAATATATTTTAACATGGATACAAAGTGCTTAAATGTAACATTACCTAAATAAGAATAATTACCAAATGTTAAGGGTTTTTTTAGTTTATTTAATATTATTTTTCCCTTTTATATGTTTCAATTTTCTTTTACAGTCATTTAAAAATGAATGCTTTAAAGTTTCCATGAGTTCAATAATTTGTTTTGATTGGGTTGCAGCAGGACTGATCTATAAAGGAAGACCAGTATCTATTTTCTACCCTAGTAGCTTGAAAGAAATTAGTTGACCTTGTGCAACTTTCCCTTCCATCACCCAAATTCCAGATTAATGTCTGGTGTAATCTGGAGAACAAAGATAACTATTTATGATTCTTGACTTGTCCACACAGCCTAGAGACCATTTTAACCTTCTGGGTATTTGTTTATGAATGTCACTGCAGAGGTGGTCTTCAGTGCTGCAGAACACCTTGATAGTCATTTGGCAGGTGGCAGATCTGTTGGTTTTTTTCTGCATCTGTTTCTCACCTGCTAACAGCTACTTCATAGACCTTGGGAGCAAATATAGCCTTTCAGTTCAACTGTGCATTATACACCATTGAGGTAGCCTTGCTACTATATTCTCATGATGGAAAATGACTACACAAGATAATGGAGATGACATACATTTTTATGCTTTCGTGTTGTAATTCTGAGGGTCCACAACCCACATGAGCTGCACTTACCTCACATCGTCCTGCCAAAGAAGCCATTCATTGTTATTAACAACCCCTTTGTTGCTGAAGCAATAAGTGCTGTCCCTCAGCTGCCCTGCAGTGGGACAGATCTGATGTTCCTTGGCAGCTTTACCAAGTAAGTGCTCGAACACTAAAGTACTATCAAAACTAGTAAAGCTGTCACCTCTGTTGGTGATCTTGAAATAAGCTAAGGGCTGAAAAGGTCTGGAAGCCAAAGTTCCAGTGAAATTAAGAGTATGAAGGATTAATTAAACAGACAGGCCACATGTCCAGATTGGAGATGAGGGGTCCATTTTTTCCTCAACACTTTTGTGTCAGTTGCTGTTTTTACTAATTTTTCTAGTTTTTCTGGGGAAGTCACTCTTTTGCTATGCAGTGTACTAAAAATCAGGCAAGAACCAGCCTGGGTCTGGAGAGAGGCTGTAAAGGCCTTAACTCCCTCACTCCATGCCAGTCGGTGTGTTGTCTCTTCTTGTGGTGTAGTTCACAGTGCAGGGTCTCTCCCCATTTGCAGCAAGGTTGCATTCATCCCACGTGCTTCCATTATGGCAGAACAAATCGAGTTCTTTCCTCTCCTCACCATGGCAGAACACACCAGTTGTGATGCTTAGCTTTTTTTGCAAATCACCTGTGGTGAAAAAGCAAGGCTGTCTATTTCCAAGAAAGTGAAGCTGAGAAACAAAAATAGATAATCTGTCCTTCAGGTGAGCTTTCTTTGCAGTACAATGTGCTATCTATTGAAGCCGTGTGGAGAAGAACAGTATGAATTGCATGGTTAATAATGAATCATTGCTATCAGAGTTTCTATGGGAACGGAGAAATAAATGAATATTTAGGCTTTTTCAAGTTAATTCTGTCAGAAGATCCAAAGGTTGTGCAATGGTTAGAATTACACAAAGAAATAAATCATTATATTGTTTAGATTTTGCTAGTTACTGTTACTGTGTTGGTTGGGGTTTTTTTTGAAAAGTATGTTGTATACAACTTAGTCACAAAACATTTAAACTAGGCAGAAGACAAACAGGACATTTGGCTGTAAGTTCAGAACAATGAACTCATGAGGTTTATTTTTATACGCAAGTTCCACTTGGATGCATGCCATGTAACACAAAAAAACAGTTACCACTTAATGCCTTTTTTTTTCTCTCTTGAAGTGATGAGGGCATCTGGATCTCATTTTAAATTGCAAACTAGGCTTTTTAGCTTTTTAAAACAATTTGCATAGCTTGAACTAATTAATGCTTTGGTTGATGTGTAGGCAATAAAAGACAACATGACCCCAAGCATGAGAGAGGTGAAGGAGAATTGCATTAATTTTGGCATTTCCTAACTCTTGAGAGCTTGAATTGGCTACCCGAACATTTCAATGTAAGCAGGACATACACTCAGTGGTTATCACAAAGTAATACCAGAAGGAGACCCCTACGATAAGCTCTGTGTGTCTCCCAGCATCACAAGCAAATGCTCACAGAGTCTGAACAGGCATCCTAATATTCTGTTACCTTGAGCACAGCCAACAGCCCCAGCCAGATGTGTCTGTCCCTTGTGAGTTAAGAGCTCTTCACTGCAGTCCCTGAAGCACGTGCAAGCTCCTGATGCCAGAGGCCTGATTTCTGTGATCTGTGTTATTTCTGCTGATACTGGGCTGATGTCTCTCAGTTTCAGATGGCTGGACCAGCATCAGCCAATGCCCAGACAATTTCCTCTCAGGTTTTGGTTTTGTCTCTCCAACGAAACTCAGCTGTCTGCAAGCAGCAACCTGGTTATGTTCAAGAATGACACTTCTCCAGCCCAAATAAAATACGGTGTCTTATGGCTGAGCTACCATTGAAGAGTGTGCTGCAGGGTATCACAAACCCTCCGTTGTACGAAATAATGGAAACCAGGAGGGACAGAGAATTTCTACTCAAGACAAATCCAGTTTGCATGATAATAAGGAAACCTGAACTATGCCCTTCCAAAAACTAATGTCAGATGCATATTCCTAAAAGAGGTGTCTTGGATTGGGTTTTGCCCAGGTTACAATGCTTTGCAGCATTGTGGTGAAGATGGCTGGAGGAGGGATTGCCTAAGTAGAGTGCACTGCTACAAACCAGTTAGGCCCTTCTGCAGAGCTCTGCAGGAACTCAACTCTTGACAAAATAATTTGGTTTCATGATACAGCTTTGCTCTGCCAAAAGCATTCTTGCATTTTGGTTATGCTGCCCTAAAACTTTCTGCAGCCCTCAATTCTTCACAGACAGCTTGGTTACAATTAGGGCTTTTTTTCAAAAGATGACAAAATGCATACCCTGAATCCCAAGAACTGCAGAAGGACTGTTGCCTGAAGAAAATGTTGCTGGATGTTTTTTTAACCTGGACAAAACCACATTTGTTCCTCATTCACAGAAATAGTTATGATGATTTAATGGAAATATTCTGAAGCATTTTTCTTTGAGGCAGATACTCACCTGGCACCTGGGAAGGATGAGCCCCTGCAACAACACTGTCAGGGGAACAAGGGGAACAACTCTGCAGGGAAGCCCTGAGGGGTGATGGGCAGCTAGCTGAACGTGAGCCCCTAGTGTGCCCTGGCAGCCAGCAGCTCCTGAGCTGTGTGATCAGAGGTATGGCCTGAAGATCAAGGGAAGAGATTGTTCCCCTCTGTGTGGCACTCATCAGACCACACCTAGATACTGAGTCTAGTTTCGAGACCTGACCCAGGAAAGACATGGACAAACTGGAAGGAGCTCAGGGGAGAGCCTCCAAGGTGGTGGGGCTGGCGCATTTGCCCCATGAGGAGAGGCTGGTGGTCCTCAGCTGAGTCAGCCTCCAGAAGGAATGGCTTTGGGGCACCTAATACCCCCCAGCACTGATGAGAGGTCATGAAGGAGATGGAGCTGGGCTCTTCAAAGAAGTGCAAGATAAGAAAGCAAGAAGCTGGAATGAAAGGGCACAAGTTGGAATGAAAGAGGTTCAGGCTATGTACAGGGAGAAACGTCCCCCATGAAGCAGTGGAGCTGGACAACCTGTGCGGCTGCGCTATCTCCAACCTTGGTGATTTTCAAGCCCCCACCAGTCCAAGCCCTGATAAACATAGGCTGACTCCAGCACCGGCTCTGCTTTGGGCAGGAGGGTAGACTGTGTCCCTTCCATCATGATTTAGCTTATAATCCTCTGATCTTAATCAGCTGAAAATGGGGTCCTGCTCTAAACACCCTTAGCAAATGGTAGTGCTACCAGTGCGGTCTACAGCAGTTGCTCTCAGCCTGAGATCAGACTGATTTCACTGCAGACATAATGAATGGCATCCAGTCTGTGAATAGTGGGGCACCTTATTCTTCCTTCGGTGCTTTTTAAAGGTATTTGAGAATCTTATGAGGTCTGGATGAGTCTTCCAAATAGAAACCTGACCACACAGATGCATCTGTGTAAAAACCCTATGCAGTCTTAAACAGGTCAACACAATGTTACATTTTACTGTGTGCTATTTGATACAGATTAGATTTGTAAATTGAGAAATACTGTTGTGGCCCTTGCCAGGGCTGAACAATCCAAGAAATATGAAGTTTAAAGTCGATTCAAATCTGCACACTGAAGCTGTATCCACAGTCTTGCACACCATCCAGCTTTTCTTAGTATCTC
>WTSP01009782.1:27451-50481 GCA_025331215.1 Actenoides lindsayi
TTTTCTTTTTCTTTTTCTTTTTCTTTTTCTTTTTCTTTTTCTTTTTCTTTTTCTTTTTCTTTTTCTTTTTCTTCTCTCTTTCTCTTTCCTTTTTCTTTTTTTTTCTTTTTTTTCTTTCTCCTGTGGCTTTAGTTTTCAGTTTCTGTATTTCAGCCTGGGGGAGGGAACCTGTTGCTCACTAGTAGCATGCTCTGGTAGATCTGCTAGCTTTGATTTTTCTGCAATACATGAGGATGCTATTCCTCTCTGAGATGGGTGTGCTTGCCTTTTTTTTTGCATGATTGAATGTGTCCAACTCCATGTTTTTTAGGTTGTCAGCCCTAGCCTAAGCAAATAGCATAAGGAGAAAGCTTTCTTCTTGTTGGATGCCCTCCAAGCCCAACTGATCATAAACACAATGAATCCTTTGCTATCTAGAAAGAAGAAAAAGGTGTTTGACGATAATGCTACTTCTGCAGGTTGTTCCAGGAATCGTTCTTAGCTGTTCTCTGAGGTGAGGAGAGATTCATACTATTTCCATGCTGATAGAGATGGCCTTGGCAGTGCTGGTTGTGTGAACTAGTCAGGTGTGTCAAAGGAGAAGAGAAAGCATAAAGAGCCAAAGCTACAAAAGCCTGGAGCTTATTCACCTTTCTTCCTTGACCTCCATGCTGATTTGATTTGATGAGGTTACCTCAGCACTATATTGAACATGATTTAAATGGTTCATTAATTAGTAAACCAAAATGATATTAAGAAGCCATGAGTGCACTGTTAACTAATGCGTCTGTCAAGTTCTCACTGAAGTCTTCAGGGATAACGCCCAAGGGGCAGAACTTAGATTGATTCCATTCATATCAACTGCCACTACCTAAAAGGTATGACTTAACTGATGAGTGGTAATTGCTTATAAGCCATTGTGACCAGGTCCTATATTTGTCAAAGAAAAAGAAGCTCTGAATTCTGCTGACCTGGAAGGCCTTAATAAAAACTGTCAAAGGCTTAAGAGCACAGTCTTCAGCTTTGATTGATATTTTGTGTGTATCTGAACTGCAATTTTAAGAAAGCTCTGGAAGGCAAGAATCTTTATTGTAGGAGAAAGAGTTTAATGTGTGATTGTATGGGGACATAACAGATGCTAAGATCTGAACAAAAAAAAAACATAGATAACAACAATCAGATATTAATCTACCACAGGGGCTGCAGGGGAACTGGTTAGACCAGAATATCACTGTTTTCCCTAGAAGTCTTTTATTTCCTGGTCACTGGTGGGAGTTTTGGTTGAAATAATGGGCAACCCCTGAATCACAGTCCCATTTCTGCAAATAGAGAACAGTAATTGGAAACTGTTCTCGTGAAACCATTTAAATCCTAGTGAGTTGAATAAATAATTTTACCTTTTCTGTTTAGAAGTGCTTTGCCTGTTCTAGGGAAGGAATAAAGACGAAATAAAGCAATAGTCTGCATTTGCTCTCTCTCTGTGAATATCTGTCATTTAAAACTACAGACCATACTTTCAGAGTAGATTTATATAGATCACTGCAGAGCAAGATTTATAACATGTTTAATGCACAGTGACTTTATGCTATTGAATGAATGTGTTAAAGATATCATTTTAAGAAAGTATTATTGGATAAATCCTTTTCACTGCCTCCATATTTGTGTATCTTGGAATAGTCATAGCAAAATAGAGATGTTTGTTCATCAATAATTTTATTCTGTTTAGATATTTGTAGCCACTGTCATAAATGGATCGAGTCACTGCATGCAATGTTTTAGATCTAGTTGCTTGAAGTATCAGGCAGTATAGGTGTCAAATCTGTGTTTGAATCTAAAGATAGTCTCTTGCTACAGCTGTCCACAGATGTGAAGTCAGGCCCCACAAATTGGACCAGCCAGTTTACATTGTTCCAAATGCAACTTTTTTCCTGATAGTATAAAATTGGAAAAAACAATCCAAAACCAATCCAAATTCTCTTCTTAAATTGTTATGTAGGACAAAGGCATTTCTCAGTGATTTGAAAGATCTCAGTGATTACAAGATTTAAAATGTGTCTTTAAAGATTAGAGCTGAGTTCCACATCTAGGTCATATCTTTAAAGCACTTCTTATACATAAAGATATGCTGTTATTAAGGTTAATAAGGTTTTGTACGCTTTAATCCTCAACCAGAGCAAGAAGTCTCTGTGTCTGTACAGCGCAGCTGAGCCTTCAGTGTTACAGGCTGCAACTGGGATCAGTGGAATTTCAGTAGTGAAAGAAACCTGTAGAAGAGGTAGAAAGCAACATGAATAATTTCCGGCAACTGTATTGAAAGCTGAGCAGCCTTAAATGTTTTGAGTCACAAAGTTTAGCCAAGTTGAACTATTCATCTCCTCTTACTTTGATTTACCACCATTCACATTACAGAGTGAATTGCATTTGCTCTGTAAGCATCATTTTGTTCAATGAAGCAAATACGTATTAACATTGCCACCATAATTGCTCAAAAGGCATTATATTACTTCCTTTTTTTTTTGAAAGTGCCTACAGATGCCATTTAACACCTCACAGTACTAGATGTTATAAACACAAAATAAATATCAATCTTTCTCTCAATGACCTAGTGATTTCAGCATTCAGTGAGAGACAAAAGGCAGTGAGAGGAATAGAAAAAGAGAAGAGATAGATGAAACAGGGTGTTAAGTAAATAGGCAGCAACTACAGTTGCACTGGTTCAGGCTTATCAGAGGGAAGTGGAAGTAGTGAAAGGGCTGGAGACATTGCTCCATTAGCTCTGCCTAATGCTACTTGTACTCCTGTCTCATGAGAGAGACTGCAGTATACTTTATCTGCCCATCAGCAGCCCAACCACGCCTGACTCTGAACTGGTGTTTCATATACTTTTGCAATAAGAAAGGTTGCATCCATTGTGTCTGACCAAAATCTAGATGCAGTATGGAAATGAGTGAGATCATATGAAACAGGAAAGGTTTTTTTCTGTAACTAATGCTACTTTTCCATTAGCAGAAATAAAGTAGAACTTGGAATAAGATTGACTTCACCTGCACTTTTGATGTCTCATGAAGCAATCCTCCTGAAGCAAGCATCTGGCTTCCACATGGAGCTGATGAAGGCATAAGGGTTCCTTCTTGGGAGATAGACACTACCTGCCCTAGGTTGTGAATTCTTTGATACCAAAGGTATGAAGAAATCCCATGGCTTTGCCACCCTTCTCTAGCTCTCAGTTGGAGAACTGATACTATTGTATCTAACTTCTGAAGTGAAAATGAAGTGAACTGAAGGCACACTTAGTATGTTTAAGGCTGTCCAAATTAGCTCTAAGTATGGTGGTTCCTGAGCAAGGACTCTTGGAGCTCTGGAGCTCTCTGCCTTACTCCAACCTTACCCATTAAAGAATGAATCGTTAATAGTGTATATATTTTCTAGTGGAATAACTAGAGAACAGAAAGGTTTAGTGACTTGGCTTTGTGGGCTCTGTAGCTTATTGGACAAAGTTAAGTTAGCTCAAAAGAGCTCTGTGGCTGAGAATCACAATTTTGACACCTAAGACTTGAAAGCACATTTTATAATTACTCATAGCTCCCTTTCAGAGTGGAGGTAGGCTATTCCATTAATATGTCAATGGTTTATTTGGCTGTGTGGTGAATATATGTATCTTTCTAAATTGCTTAATACATATACATTTCTAAATTCTTCATTACCAAAGCAAAGAGAGTGGGATGCTGTATTCCTACTACATAGTTAGGTCTGATTCATCTTGATGCTCCTGGGTGAATAAGACTCAGTGTTCCCATTAATGGCTGCTTTCTATGACCCAGCCATCAGAGAAGAGTGATGCATTACTGAGCATTTTCACTAGTAGGTGCTTTCTGTAGTAATTGCACAGTAATTGCTGTTTTCCAGATGTTACCGCTGTGGTCAGGGCCACTTGCCCCTGCTCTGTGTTTAAATTTAGTTCTCCTCTGAATCTTCCTTTCCACTAATTAAAAATTATGAAGGTAATTCCTACATTTAAATACACGAAAGAAAGGCTAACAAAAGCTGGTTTAAAAGCCTGATTGATTCTGAGTTTCATGAAGGTGTAGTGAGGGCAACTACCTAACAAAGCACGTAGCGAACACTTGAAAAGTTCACATACTAGAAGAGAAAGCAGACCAGAGATTACTGCACTTTTCACATGATTCACAAATGACGAGCACAGGGACCAAATGAAAGCACACTTCATCATTCCAGCATCTTTAACTCTGACCAGAACAGACAGGTTTTATGTCTCTATCTCCATGGTATGTCTCTGGAAAAAGAAAACAGACAGGCATTCTGCAAAGTCATGCGGAGGAAGTGCTCCCTGTTCATTGTGCTTCCTCACACACCTGAAGGTGCTGTGTGTGTGAACATTTGCCAGGACAGACTGTATGTTAATGACTTACTAACCTCAAAGCCAAGTCTATATGCTATAAGCCACCAGTATTACCTTTCTTTTGTGCACTGTGTTACTGCCTGAACAAACCCCATCATTTTAGAAAATGTCAAGTGCAAGTATTGTATCAAGATGCGAACTGTGGAAAGTCAGCTCATACATTTACGAGAAAGCCATTAGGAGAAAATGTGTATGTACTGAAAGCAAGATAAAAATAATATATAAACGTATCCACAAGCCAAAAATATGATATTCTATTATGATGAAAGATGTTTGAAAAACATTAAGAATAACAAAGGAGATTCTTTCCTACCATAAAAAGCTTTGCTCAACACAGGAGGGCTTCACGACTGCTGGAAAATATGGGAAAAGTAAACACAGTACAATGATATCACCCAGACATTTTGAAAGGAGGTTTTAGGTTTTCAGACTGTAATTGGGCTTCATATTGGAGTTGTGTGAGTACTGTAAAGCTTAACATATCTGTACAATAGGTGAATACGCTGGTACTGTGTATCTTCCAGTGATTTTCTTATGGTTTTTAATTTTCTTTAGTCATCTCCTCATCCATTTTTCATTGCAATACCTTTGATAGTTCCCCATATATACTACTTCTTTACCCTGCCATTAGTCCTGAAAGGAATTGACAGGCCCCCTATCTGACTTAAGCTCCTGAAGCTTGCTACATCCTGCATGCAGCATGTTTCTGATTATGCCGGCAGCACAGACATTTGAGCTCACAGCTGCTGTAGTGCTGCCAGATCAATACACCCACAAAGCACAGCGAGCCTTTTGTGTTGGTTCAGAAATCAGATTTCTCTTGTCTAGACGGCAATCTGTAAAATAAAATCTCCTAACATGAACTAGTCCTCCTGGAGCTTCACTGAGATATGCATTTATCAGTGTATTGAACAAGGCACTAAGAAGCATTCAAGGCTGAGTGACATGAAGGGGTTCCCTTGTTTCGAATCAATGCCACCTCCCCCTCTGCCTCTCCCCTGCACCACCCTAGATTCCACACGCTATAAGGCACACCATATGTTTCTGCTTAGACTTATCTGCAAAAAATATCAAACCCTTAAAAGACGTATAACTTGCGGACATAAACCTGTCAGAAAACAATTATCAGCCATATCTGTTTGTGATCTTATTAAGTTGCTTGGGTCTTGATAACCTTGCAGATACCCTCTGTAGCAGAAATAATCAAGGCAGAGATAATGACTTTTATTGATAAAGCAAGGAGTCTGACTGGGCCAGCTTGAAGCCCACTCAGCTGTTAGTTTGCAGGGGGGACTGTTGTTTATTCCTGGAATTTTTTATTATTATTTTTTTGTGTATGGGTGATAGGACTCAATTTGTATTCTTTCCTTCCCTCTGATATGGATGAGGTCAGTTTTTTCCCCTCCAACTGCAGAGAACATTTACCTCTAGAGCTAGTATGTTATGGAGAGCAGACTGAGACCATCCTCTCTCAAGACATTTGTCCTACCACTTTCCTGGGCATGCCTGTGTTGGAGATTAGCCTTTGATTCGGGCAGGAGAATATAAATCCATAAGAACTGAGATACAAAGAAAAGGATATTGCATGTACAGGATGAAGTGACTTTTTCAGCAATCTCATCTCTGTGCTTTTTCACTCACATGTAAATGATTTCCTTAGGGACTGGATTTGCAAAGTCAAATTTGACCAAATTTCACGTGATGGTGGAATTCAGCCTAGGGATATATTCTTCCACAGGGGAAACTGTTGCACCAGAGGAAGGAAGGTCGAAGCTTGAGGAAATTGCAGGACTCTACTTCTGAAGAAGTGACTGGTCTCAGCAAAAATGTGGAAATATGGCTTACATTACTTTTGAGCAGTCCTTTTACCTTTGTTTTTGTTTTGAAGAAAAGCTTAAAAAAAAAAAAAAAAAAAAAGATATTTTGCAGAGTGATTTCAAAAAAATGCCTAAAGGAAAAAACATTAATTTGAGTGGCAGGGCTTAGCAATGGCATGTAAGGGCCTATGGAGAGGACACCCATGTTTCCTACTGAGCCCATGTGAAGGCTGGAACATCTTTGCTTTGCACACTTACCATCAATCTAGCTGAAGAAAGTGAATTTGATTATGGATAAAGAAGGGGTTCCCTGTGGCAGAAGAAGAAAACTTAGATTTTTTTAAAATTATACTACACATTTTTAAAATTAGACTATGCAAAGGAGAATGACTAATTTAGTAAGGCTTCAACAACAGTAGTGGCCTGAGAAAAACATCCGTTAAGAGAAAAGCACTGGAAACAGTCTGAAACATATATTCAGTGGGGTGAATACAATTTTATCAGGGCTACAATTATGCAAACAATTTTATTTTGTTTGTTGAGGATGTCCTGTGGTTCTGCTTATGTTATGGTAAGGTTTCTCTATTAAGTTCTGTTGCTTGGATCTTACTTTAAAAAGGGTCAATACTAAGCAATATCTTTGTCTAGTTTCATGTTAGGAATTGTGGGAGGAATCTGTTCCTAACTAAAAATCTAGGGCTGAGGATGCTTTGTATACTCCATTTTCCCCAATCTGTGGGTTAAATTGGGAGCTAACAACAGGCTGATGAAAATCTGGAATGAAATATTTTCCTTTCTGTAACACAGCAGAGTCAGCAGGGTGTAGGTCACAGAAAGGAGCCACCCCTGTGCTTGTTTGACTGATAGTTCCTGGTCTGCCTCATTCTGGCTTTGTAGCCTTCAACCCTACAGCATTGAACCCCAGCACTGACCATAGCTTGCTTTGCTACATCCTGTTTTCCTCCAGTTGTCTTCTACACTCTTTGTCTCCCATATCACTGCCAGTCAAAGAGCTTAGTCTTCCGTGGTGATAGAGAATCAAACTTCTAATGGGAACTAGCCCTTAAAAAACATCAGATGTTATTAACATCCTCAGATGGTATTATCATTCAGAATATAACTCTACCGTTGGTGTCAGAGCAACCCAAATTGCTCTGATCTGAAGAAAGAGGCGGTAAGATTTTTTTTTAACTTCACTTGCCTATCTCATTACATCTCTCTGTCAACTGAGTATGTTTTTAATTTTCCTTTCCAAATGCACTTTTGTTTCCAATATTGAAGATTATATTTATAAAGGTGATCTGTTTCAGTGATGGATGAAATCCACCACTATCCCTCCACATTTACAACTCAAATTTAAGGATTAAACTTTCTACCAAGCAAAAGTACTGGCAGGCACTTCATCCGTACAAATCTGAGTACACAAAGACTTTTTTTTTCCAACAGGACAGAAATGAGAACAAGCTACTGAGTGCAATCAGGTGTTGATGTGCTCTAGGACGGAAGCAAGGCCACATGGTGTCACAAGATTGGAAATGGATCCAACTAGGAAGCATTGTGATAGGGTTAGAAAAGCAGATGTAGTTGCTTGGAAAAATGACCAGTTACAAACAACCCTTGAGATTAATAAGGCCAAATCATTTCTGCAGGCTGGGTCACATATCTCTCAAGAGTCATATGTCCTATCCTCATCCTGTTATAAGACATCTCTCTGTCATACACATAAAATATAGGCATCTTTTGAAACACAGCTGGACATAGAACAGGTATGACACCAAAAGAGTGGAAATACAGAAGACGGGAACTCTCAATTCCAGCTGTTCTGTGAGTATCTGATCTCTGGCCCAGTACCACAGAAAACAGGTCCTTGGACTAACTGGATTGCTTTGGCCAGTTGACCTTCTTCTATGACAGAGAAATGATTGTATGCTAACAGTTCACCTGGTAAATTATTATACACATACTGCATATACAGGACCCCAAGTATTCTGGAGTACTCTCACTACAGTTGTATCCGATCATTTTATTCTAAAATGTGATTCAAAACAGACAGTAGCTGGAGCTAGTGTTCAGAGATGCTTCCTTGAATGTATGCAAATGATCACTTCCTCAGAAATTGCTGCACTTCCTTTCAAGTAATCATTAGTAATTTTTTCAAATGGAAACAATATCACCTTTCAGCTGTTTTCTACTCTGTAATGAAGACCTGTAGGTACAGACTTTTAAGCATAATAACATGTACTTTCTCATCCCATGTGTAAATTCAGAGCTGACCTGTGGAATTCGAACAGAAATAATTTGTTGATCCCCATAAAGAGAATGATGCTATATGGGAACAGATGGCCCTATCCCAAATTCAAGAATTATTTCCAAATGCAAAAAGCAAGGGTCTCAATTCCCAAAGCAATTACTCTCACAAGAATCAAACCATGCAGGAACTAGAACCACTCAGCAGGCCAGCATTTTCTACCATCTATAGTGGAAGAGAAAAGCTCTGTTCATCTCGAGCATAATCTAAACAAGAATATGGAAGAAAACTTCTTTTCGCTGGTAACACAGATGACACCAGTGAAAATATCTGGAACTCATCTACACTACAGTTTGTGCTGTTGTTGTGTACTAAAGCCATGACTGAAAGGAGATGCTGTTCTAAGCAGATGGATGGAATAATCACATATGTTGAGAAGAAAATGAATACATTTACTCTTTATACTTGGTCAGTTTTCTTATATACACAGGGCATAAGGGATTAACTAGATACACTCACTCCCCTGAAATTCACTTGTGCTAGTAATAGGCGGCATGCTGCAGATAACTTCCCTTCTCAGAGCTGTCGGGCAATATACACATCCTGCTTCAAGAGTTTTAGTCTTTAAAAAAAGAAAGTTTCAATATCATATGTGTTATTTCATACTTAGCCTTTGCAAGACTTCCTTTGCTTTGAAGGATTTTCTGACTAAGTTACTAATCCTATGAATGGCTGTGCGTCTAGGCCTCTTCTTACTCATATGGTCTGGTTTGGAACAGGATCCAAATGAAGACTGAGTGCCATGGTCAGTTTGTATTAGCCACATAAAAGGAGGATATTTCTGGTTTAGAAAGTTTACAGTTCCCTTGCGTTTTAGGATCTGATGTTGCACAGAATAAAACTCAGCAGAAGCCATTGGAAGACCTTCCATCATCTGAAAAAAAAAAAAAATGGATCTGGGTCTGTACATTTCATTCAATGTGTTGATTTCATTAATCCGCCAAGAACTGATTTATTTTTATACAGTTAACCTGAACAAC
Source organism: Actenoides lindsayi (assembly GCA_025331215.1). Classification (NCBI taxonomy): domain Eukaryota; kingdom Metazoa; phylum Chordata; class Aves; order Coraciiformes; family Alcedinidae; genus Actenoides; species Actenoides lindsayi. Next base: position 36,956 of record WTSP01009782.1, read on the forward strand.
AAAGCAAAACACTAATGTGTCAGTTCATAGAAAATGGAGTAAAAGCATGAAATACTTATGGCAAAAAATGTAAGACCGTTCTCCTTTCTTCTCCAAAAAATATTGCCTCCAATGCATAAAATTCCCTAAACTCCTGCATGACAACTAATATTGTTTAAATCACAGTTTGAATGAGTCTTGTAAAATTCTGTTTGTTGCTGAAAAAGAGTATTAGGAAGTAGAGACATGAGAGAGTAACACCTTTATGAAGGTGGGGCATAAGCCTGGGTTAACAACAGGAGAGATAAAAGTAAGGAGTAGAAGAGGCAGTATGTGACTAAAAAGCAAGGAGAAGAACAGAGAGAAGTGTGGGCTTTTTTACCCAAGAAATTCTGGAGGATTTGATGCTTTGCAAGTCTGTCAGCACTGGATGGGGATTGCAGTATATTCTGCACAGTGTACACATTCGGGTAAATAAAAACGCAACAGGAGCAATATATTTTCTCATGTATAAGCAGTGAAGACATAATAATAATGATAGAGCTAGAACCTTGGCTGGTGTCCCTCTCCAGACATGGGCCATTGGTGAAAGGAATGCATATTCTGAAGCCTGGATGATTTTGATACATCTACATAGTTGTGGGCTGCCTGACCTCTAACTCTTTCTACAGTGAAGATATAACTATCTTTTTTTGTTTTTAATATTTCAATATCTAATGGTTTTGCAAGAAAGTAGAACTACGGATGCTGTTCAGATCCTGCATATTTTCTACCCCTTGTTCAAGCCCCTTTGTTTGCTTTTTGTTACGCACTTTCAGTGATGCATCCCATCTGGTTCTGCTGTATTGTGTGATCCAAGATAATACTTAGTGTCGTTAACAGTCAAGATGGGACACATCATAGCTTGCTCCCAGTGTGTGTTGCCAAGTCTTCTGCTTCAGAATTTTTAATTTCTTTTTAAGTTCTAGAGTAGTAAGCATCCTGTGGAATTCTACATTTCCATGTTAGGGTTGATTCTGCACCCGAACAAGCTTGTTTAAAACTAATTAATAATCTTTGTGCCAGATAAACCATGACTGGGCTGAAAGTCAGATGGGCAGCTCTCACTTTCTTCCTGCACCACTCAGTCATCACAGCCACCTTGATTATGTTTTGACCCTATCCCCTGTCCTGACTGGTACCCTCCTCTTGTCAAGGAGGGGCGCTCTCAAGGTCCTTTTAGGGGAGGTTTGTGTTGCTGAGCTGTGGAAATACCAGACAGTACAGAAGCAAAGGACAGAGCCTGTAATAAGAAAGCATTCTTTCTACACCTTCTGGTTTTTGTGTCCCATATCTGAGTTTGAAACCATGGTATTTTGAACTATGACTCAACCAGATTTGCTTTATTGCTGATAGTCTGTGGTTGGTAAATTTTATGAGTCTAATCAGTCAAGCAGCTATATGCACAGTAAAACTAAGCCAACAATAGTTAATATCTGCACGGAAAAGGAATAGATAATGTAACAAGACTTTGTCTTATCCAAAAGCATGCAAATTAATCTGACACCACAGGCATAGCCTTCACACACACGCACACAGAAGCAGGACTTCCTGCTTTTATAGATTAATAGAATTTTGTTTATATTTTTTCCCATGTAATTTATTTGTTGCTGTGATTCACTTATTAGTCAGGTGGACGCACTGTGATGGGGCCCTGAAACAGAAATCGGCCATCTCCTGGGCCCTATAGAAATGCCTGAGCTCAATCAGAGGAGAGAGCCCGAAGAGATTCAGTGTGCTCACATAGAGCGGCGAGAGAGAAATCTCCCCTGCAGGGTCCCATTGAGGATTATACCCTCCCATGGATGCCCTGATAATCTCATAATCCCTAACCTATGACTTGCCTCTGATCTCCTCTCACTCTGAATTATTCAGACTTCAAGTAAGAGGAAGTTTAGAGAAGAACAATTATGAAAAGCCATTTCCATTAAGCTTGTGAAACATTTTTAGCCAGTTTAACAGAGTAGTTAATGAGAGCAGAAGAGGAGAACTTGGGAGGGTAGCGTAGATGTCTTTAATCTTTCTGCTCTATTTTTCTTATCTTCACCACATCTGCTGAAGCAAACAAGCAAATAAAATGTTTCCAGTATGCACTTAACACTTCACATGCCATAATTGAAAAAGTGGAAATTTGCTTTACTTTTTATATTGATTTAATGGTTTTATCTGATGTGAGATATATGTCATGAAATAGTCCCTGTACATGGAGACAGGCTTGTAAATAGTAGGTTTAGTTACTACTCAAAAGCAGATCCACTTTGCCACTTTTTTTTTTTTTAACAAAAAAATTGATTATTCTATTATAGCTCCACTATAAGCCTGTTATACTACAGTGAGACGTTAGTTTGTATATCCTTTCTGGTTCTGCCTTTTTTATGAATTTCGAAGATAATTTCGACTTAAAAGAGCCTAAAGCATAGAAGAGGCTGGCATTGATTATTTATTCTTTATAAATAGATGTAATTGTTGGCAATTTTTCATTTTGTTATTTACAAAACTCTAAAATATGTTATGCATTATTCTGCTTTATTTATCTATTTTTATACAGCTCCTGGGTAAAGGTTAACTTTTTCATAGCATTTTTCTGTATTGTTTTTAAAATGCAATATTTAAAATATTGTCCGTTTGCAAAACAGTCCCGTTCTTCATCTCTCTGCGAAATTATTTCACTTTTTTTTTTTTTTTTTTCCTACTGGGTTTTCTTTATCATATGAAAAAGAGGAAAAGATTATACACATCCTGGAAATAACAACAGCAACAACAATAATAACAGCAGTAATTTATTTTTCACTAACATTGAAAAGCTATAATTAAGCAAGACATGTAAAACAAACCTTAAAAGAATATTCGAAAGAAGAAATATCACAAAACAGGGTGGGGTTTTTTTTCAGTTTAACAGATATGAGGAAATGTAGCTTGTCAGAGGAGAAGTACAGTTGGAATTCATAAACACACATCACTGAGTGACACCCTTTCTCCTTCCAGTCTATACTCTATTTGAACTGCTTATTTGTGATAGTTGATTTTTACTCTCATTTCAGCTCAGTGCTGTGATCTCAGCCGGGATCTCAAGGTGTTTCAGTAAGATAATTTGCAACAGGTAACATCACAAATGTCCATCATCATCATCTCCAGCAACTTTTATGCAAGACTATCAACAGAACTACTTGAAAATTGTCCTGACCATTTGGATTTGGAAGGCAGATTTAGCCCTTCTGGTTCTTAAAATATTTCACATGATGATTTGTGCACAAAACTGTACTATTGTGTCAATAAATGGAGTAACTTTTGTTATTTTACAAATCCAAAGTAATAAATGTCATCACCACTAAAACTGTAATTCACTTAATGGTGTCACATCTTTTTAAAGTCACTAGTGCTCTGGATTATGTCCCTTCCTTGCTGTTATATTAGAACCATGATATAAAAATTCGCTGTTGACTTCGCAGGAAAGTACCATTAAAAGAGAGTGGTTTATCTCTTTTACTCCTTTGACCTCTCCCTCCCAGCCATAACTAGTTTACTGTAGCTGTATTCTTCCTCTCCTAAAGCAAAAGTAATTAATCTGTTTTCAAGGTCTGCAGAATCTCATATTTCAAAAAGTGCTTGGTTTTGCTTAGAATGGCCTTGTTGTCATTGTGTGATTGAAAAATGATCTCAAAACACTTTATCAAAGATCAAACAAATGCAAGCTGCACTGGCTAAGTATCTGGCCTGGGCTGAGCCCATCATGTACTGGGCTCCTGAGCTCATCATCATCCCTGATCAGTGCTGGAGCGTGGCACCCACAGGTTTAATTAGACTGCAACGTGTCTGTATAACTGAGTTTGAGTTTACCAATAGATAGTATGATGATGGCCTTGTTTGGTTGCTGTGATAAAGATTGGGCTTTTAAAAAGCACAGTATAAATGAAGAGTAACAATAACAAACTAGAGGAGATGGTTGATGCGGAGTTTATGAATACTAATTTAAACGAGGAACTTCTGTGTGAGATTTCAAACCTTCACTGCTGTCTCTCTGTTGCCGTATTTTGCTGAAATTCAATGGGATGATGACACAGTTCTAATAATGGAAAGTCATTAACCCGAGGAAATCTCATTCAAATTAAACTAAATGGAGAAATGCAATAGATAAAGCTTGCCAGGGTAAATTTTGTCTGACTTCTTCTCAGGGATCTGGAGCTCAAAGCAGTGGAATTTCTCCCTGAGGCAGAACAAAGGAATTAGATGTCATTTTGCAACTCCTTAACTAAAAGTGAATTCAAACCTTTTTTTTTTCAGAAGACAAGGTATTGCTTTTCTCAAAGAAGGATTAGCCAAGGAAGAAGAAAAATCACTGTGTAAAGAGGAGAGAGGGAGCATGAGATATTCAAGAATATTCAAAAAAGGATCCAAAGAAAACTAACACCCTAAATCCCACACAGTTCAATAAAAAAGACAAAAATATTCTGACATATCCAAAAAAATCAGGGGAAGGAAACAGAGGCATGTGTGTTTATTATTTTGTCTAGTTCTGTATCCTTCCTGTGCTAACTGAAGTGGAGGATAATTGTATTTAGAAATCCATATACATCTTGGACATCTGTTAACTTTCATCTGTCCTGTATCTCTGAAGAGTAACATGCAAATACAGCATGCTGCAGGCTAGATTTAAGGAATTCAGTGTGTTTAAATCACTGTGGTGTCTGAAAGCTTAGGACAGCCTAGGGCAGCCTAGGGACCATTTAGCCCCATTTCTGTGGAGGTCACAGATACCATACCGTTATCTAAGAAGTGAGTCAGAGGTGCCAAGGATGGGACAAAGACCAGTAGATCAAGAGTAGATGAAACTCAAATATCTATCTTTGAAGTCCCAATGCAGCAGCCTGGCTAGCGTTCAGTTAGGGTTAGCCCCATCACAGATGAAACAGTAACCAAGAATAACAGGAGAAATATATGTTCATAGTAGTATGTGAACTCGCAAATTGCATTCTTCTTAAACTCTTGGCCTCAGGCCAGAACTATTTCTTTTAAATGATATAGTGAAATACTAATTCCGCCTCCCTCCCTGCCTCCTGCTGATTAATTAACAAAAGCCTCATACTGGTGTGCAAAGAGTGAACAGTTGAAAAAATTTACACGTTTTGTTGGGTTTTTTTTCCTAAATTAGTTCCTTCAGAAATGAGTGTTCCACTAGCTCTGAGTTTGGGAAATTTTATGCAAAAGCCACATTGAGATTGCTTGTTTCTATCTCCTACAAAGATTTTTTCCTACTTGTTTGTGACCCCGCTTCCCCATCAGTTACTCCTTCTTGGCAATGTCAGCTGGTTTAAAATCTTGTAATAGAGATATTGACACCAAAAAGGATTCATCCATAGAGGAAAGGAATGTGGAGCTAGTCTTCAAAAAAGCAAGTTTAGTGCCCTTTAGTCACATTAGTAATTTTTTTATATTTTTTTCTGAGGTAGATGCTTCTGATGTTGTCTTAGCCTGTGAGCATTAAATGGATCAAAGAGGAGGATTGAAGGATTAGAGGACTGGTTTATCTGAGGTGCTCATGTACTAAAGCACAGGATCATCAGTTGATCATCACATTGCCACTTATGCCACTCATATTATGGAGCTAAATATAGGTGTCAGTGTTCACATTAGCCAAGTATTACCTGACCATCTCTTGCTGTGAGAGAGGACACTACCATTATAGAGTTGTGAAAGCAGAGGTTGAAGTATTTCAAGAAGGAGGCACTTCTTACACATGTATGACTTAATTGTGTCCTCTCTTCTTTCTTCATTTCCTACATGGAGGTTATGCTCTCATGTGTGTAGATACTGAGGGACTCCACTGAGGATGACAGGGCTGGTTGCTGCTGTAGCTGCAGGTAGCTTACACATCTCTGCACGGCCTAGCAGTCTGCCAGACAAGCAGGTTTCTGGGTAGTGCTCAGACACCAATTTCATCAGCAGCTATAATACTGGATGTAATATGTAACATAAAGGGCTCAGAGCACTCCCTGGGACACAGACATCCCCTCCCATTCGCCTCCTCAACACACATACACACATAGCATCTTCAGATGTTTTCAATGTTTATGTAAAGATGGGTGCTACAACATGATCTGCCAAGGCTCCTGTGAGCAAAGCTTCCCCATTGCTGGCATACCTGGCTGGCTTTGGTGACAGTCTTCTAGAGGAACTACTAGTTGAGACCCAGCAGGAACAGCCTTGGGCCATCAGGAAAGGTGGACCCAACTCAAATGTGATGTAAACACCCCAGCTCACATGTTGGGATTGAACTGGGCCCTATGTGCCAGCTCAGTGCTTGCATAGTGAGACTCAGAAGTCATGTTCACTTTCCCCACAGTTGCATTGAGGTGTGAGATACAAATCACTTCCCTCTTTGAGGCCATTGGCTCCTTTGTGCTGGTTCCCCAGATCATGAAGCCACACTCTACCAAGGAGATGGAAGCCAAGACCAGTTCCTCTTCTGGAGGGGTGTCAGAAAGCAGGAAGTGGAGGTGGCCTTTTCTCTTCTACAGGATTTCTACTCCATGTAGAGGAAAGTCACTGTGTCATTGTCTTCAAGCTAATTCGTCTCCCCTTGCTGAAGGTGGTTGTGCCTGGCGAACCAACTGTGCACATCCTGTATGCTGCTTTCTTTTCAGGGTAAGTTTGGTCCTGAATGCATGAATAGCCCAAGAAGGCTATATTTTAATAAAATCAGAGCTGGATTCCCCAAAACTAAGGAGATACTGACCTTCATTGACCCTCTAGTCCTATGGGTAGGACATTAACATTAGAATGTGAACAGAGGAAACAAGAACCAACAGGCCAGTTGGGTTATAATCACTGCTTCAATGAATAAGTAAGGAGTACTAGAAAGACCCACAAGAGATATCTCATAGTGTATCCTACAGCCCATTGGTTAGGCCCAGCTGCTTGCAGAGGGGTTATGGTAATCTCCACTATCTGATTAAAACATAAGTTCTCAGGTGATGTTTCTAACAGTGAGGATTAGGATGAGACCTCCCCTCCTTTGTTGCTCCTGTTTTGCCCATTTGTCTTTGGAAATATGACCAAGCAATTAATATATTTTGTATTAGGATTGATATTTTTTCCATTTCTTTGGGCTACTGTGGGCTGAAATGGGTTCAACTTTCAAAGTAACGATTTCATAGGTACTCTAAGAACCAGGTGAAAATGGCTTGTTTTATCACTCATCTTGTTTACAATCTAAAGACCCTCATGATAGTACTAAACATGGTGATGCCAGGGCCAAGACTGGCAGCCAGGGCGAGTTCCACACCCAGTCAGGATCAGGGCAGCTAAGGTGCACCAGGGCAGCCAGTCCCAGTCACCTCCCTGGTCAAGGGAATGGGCTGAGGCTGGGACAAGCTGTCAGTCCATAGGTGAGAATCAGGCCTTGTGATGGGGACCAGGGTGAGACACGGCCTTGGGATGGTAGGACCCTGATCGGCATCATAGTCATTATGTGCTGGACTGTCAATATATGACTGGTAACAAACTGTAGATAGAGAAATAGCAGGGTTTCCCCATTTCAGGCTAAAACCAGATACGGATCAGAGCCTTTTACATCCCGTATTGCATTATGTCCTGAGCAAACTTAGTGCTGGCTGTGGGCCAGGAAGTAATTTTCCAGCCATTTTTCCAGCTGCAGATTGGAGTGCCTTGAATGTAGCCTTTATATTCCTCTAACATCAGGCCCTGAAACAAAGACTATGTGTGCTCTACAAAGACATTTTGTTATAACTAGGTGGATTGTATTTACAATTGGGATTACAGTACATGGGAATCAAGATACAGAAATATAAATGAGAAAACCTCTTTCTGATGATACTGGATAAAGTAACTCCCATAGGAATTGCCATATAGTTACATAGTCATCATGTGGCTTACTGGGAAAGTGGGAAGTGTTAGTCTCATAAGGGTCCCAGCACATCTGCAGTTATACCCATGAGTCTGTTTCAATATAGTACAAAAAAATGCTACACGTCTTTAAAGTCGCATTAATTTTAAAGTTGTCATAGAAATTGCTGGCTTCTCAATTTCATTTCACAACAGGACAAAATCCAGATATTTCAAAACCTTCCTTAGAATGAAAATTCTAAAATTCTTAGGAAAAAATATTAATGAAAAAAATATTATCTGGAGTTCATTGAAATGCTTTATTTTGCATATTCAAGGCATCACAATGGTTTGTGTTGATTCATTTCAACACTGAACTGCAGATCATGACTGTCCATTGTCTTGAGGGAGCTGTAGTACCAAATCTCATTCATTCCCATACTGTGAGCAGGGTCCCTGGCTTGACTCCATCTTCTGTAATGCACTCTGAATCACAGGGCTTCCAAGATAAATCCTACAGTTTTGCTCAGAAAGGCATGTGTGCATTACAGGAAATGGATAATTACAGCAAAAGCAGAAGAGAAAGGAGGTCCACAGAAGACATAAAACAGTAGGAAATGGTCACTATGCATTTGCTTATTCATCTCAACTCAAAAAAGCCCCAGTAGCCAAACAAACCTTTGTAGTCATTCAGACACTTGTTGATTTGTATCCAACTACCCCAAAATGAAGTATTTCACTGTGATTTTTATGAACTTTTTTTTTTTTTAATAAAATTTTGGAAAACATGTATATCAGCTACTTTTACATTATTAAGAAGCCTGCCACTTATATCAATAAATGCTTTTTTCTTTCAGAGAGTAAGGTTCTGGTAAGAATAGCTATTCAGGTGATCTCTTGCAATTTGGAGGACTGCATAATCCTAATATTTATTCGTATGCCACTGTCAGATAAAAATATTCCTTATATGGATAAGATATCTACAAGTAATGTATACTTTTAATAACTACAGTACTCACTTTGACAAATACCAGTTGCATTTGAGTATGAGTTTACAGACCCACCAAGCTGTCCCGGGCCTTTCAAGGCATTCGTTGTAATTGGTGGATGGTGGAGGAGAAGAAGTAGAAGAATTCCTTCATCTTTCAGTTTGACTTCAGAAAACTAAAGATTTAACATTAGATGATTTCAGCTAGTTTTTGTGTTTTATCAGCTGATGATAAGGTACATCATGCAATCTCATTCTGGGCTTTTTAGTATTCTGTATGAGCCAGAAACATTGGAACATATCATATGATAATTGGCTGCTCTGAAGCCATAGAAATGAAACAGAGGGTAACTACTGTAACTTAGAGGAGTTTCCAAAGAGCTACACTCCTAAGCAGGTCTCTGTTTTGTCACCTGATTTCTTCAGTGTAGCCTGCCTTGTTTGACAAAGACATTTCCTTTGCTTCCCTGTATGGCCCTATAAATATGCTTCATATTGTTGACTATTTTGCCTCATTCTGATACCTCATTATACCTGTGACAGAAAACTACTAGTAAGAACAGGACAGCTCCCAACCCTAGGGACCAATGACTCCAGAAACACATTGATTATGATTTTTGCATAAGGTGTCTTTTCCTTTGTATACAGAGATTTGGTTCTGCCACTTCATTCCAGCCCTGTGAAAGATGGCATATTTTTTTGTGCGTGTCATGTAAGAACGGACCGTAATTTTTCATCTCCAGTATTTCCTTTTCTTTTCTTCAAACATAAACTATTACTGTGTGCAGAAAACTGTAAAGTTGGAAATGTTGTTAGCCTTGTAGGCAGCTGGGTGTTTCTGTCATTAGAGCAATGACTTGGGATTGAGGCAGTACCACAGACTTCTTGCTTGCTGGGTGAAATCTGTTGCCTGGTCTCTCCCTGCCCAGCATTGCTGTAGCCTTCTTGACTCCTTGTCTTGTCTGTGTTCTGTATAAGCTCTTTGAGGTAGGGGCTGCCTTTTGCTAAATATTTGGCCAAGATAAAACATGATGCAATCTAGGTATTTTTTTGAGCCTCTCAGAATATCAGCATGTAAACAAGACTGTTTTATATGAATCATGATTTTATCATTTGGAGATCTACTGGCACGCTCCAGGTGGAGTCTGAAATGGAATTTTCCTTATGTCATGTGCTGCTGCAGAGTCACTGTGACAAATTGTTCAGGAACTGGAGTTTTTTCCCTCCACAGAAGAAATATTGAGCTAAAATGAAGGCCAGTAAATGTTTAATTACTGATACTAAGCTATCTTTCGTATATATACTGTGAACGTGAAACATATTGGATGGAGCTGATGTCTGGCGCATTTTCATAATATGCGAAACTGGTAAATCAGAAACAGATGGAAGTACTGAAGTGGGAGAATTGCCCTATTCCCTAATCAACTTGGTAACAATGCAGAAGAAGAACAATATTTGGGATCTGGGGGAGACCACTGGGTCAGTATTCTCCCAGATAGAAGATGGGTAGCTAGGACATGAAAGTTATTAATCAGAATATATATATGTTATTATATTACCCATCCATATTTATCAAGGAGAAGCTTATAACAGTTATGGTTCTGGTTCTCTTCTCCATCATTATTTCTGGAACCATCAGATGTTATTCTCTAATGCATTATATAATGTGATATTGCATATCAGCACAATGCAAGACAGAGCTGAAGGAAATTACTCTTTACTCAAAGATTTATTGAAAAATATGGTTTCCTGAGAAAGGTTATGAATTGAAGCTGAATTGGATCATTACTTTTGGCTATTAAAAATGAGTCTAAACCAACAAAATGGTTGAACGTCCCTTTGGACCAACTCATTCTTCATCTGGGAGAGATGAATTCAAACCCTTTTTGTGTAAAAACCCCACCTGTAGACTATTCAGCTATGTAAATATGCTTGTACACACTTCTTCTCTCCTATGGTTGCAGTTCTGCTTTATCTATGTGGTTAGAGGTGCAACTGACCTGGAACTAGAAGTCCAGTGTCTCTTGCCTTGCACAGTCCTTCAGCTAGAACAGAACTGGGGACCCACGCAGTCTTGGGGCTGGAGTTTCCTCATACCACCTGTGGCCACATTGCCTTAAGACGTCTACCAGTAGCCTAAGGTGTTGTTCTTACCCACTTTCGGCTGCAAAGATTATGCATGATCAAACCTAAAAAGAGTGTAATACAAAGGAAACAATCCAGCATAAATCCTATGGCTTGGTGGTTAAAATCCTTTTCTGGGAGATAAGGGATGTGAATCCAGACTGCCACAGGCAGGGACAATGTAGACCTGGAACTCATAAGCCCTGGGCAAAGAGTCTAAAAATCACTGAATTACTGAGCAAGATTACATCTACTGTCCAACAGCTTTCTAAACATAAAACGGCTGCTCTTTTTCATTTCTAAGAAATGTCTTTCAAAAACAATAAAGATTTTTGTTTGTATGTAAAACCTTCAAGTGTTTCATCCACCTTCTGGTTTTCACTTTATTTGGCAAGGAAAAGGAAGCTTTTAATTCATTATGATCCAAAACCAAAATTCTTTATTTGTGTATTTTCTTCTGGATTTAGATCTAAAAATCCAAATATTCTAACAGTTCCAAACGTAGCGAATGTGAGATCATGGGCTTAGTACCATTCCTCTTTCTAAGGATTTTCCTCTGGGTGAGCTGCTGTGTAAGTACACATCAAACTAAGATTCCATTCTTAGTGTGATGTGTAAGGAGATTCTACAATGCATAAATCAAGCTTTCTGAAAATGTGGAGAGCAGCACCGTGAGCCCAGATGCTCCATTTCATCCCTCCGAAGCCAAATGCAGCAGGCATTGTTCAGCCACAGCTAGAAACCCAATATCCCCTGCTAGCTGCAGGAAATGGGCCATGCTGCACTTATGAAATCCAGGCATATTTTTCCTGAGTCATGATTATGTTAAATGCATTTCCTAGGTAAAAATGGACAAACAAAGAGGGAAAGGGAAAAGTATTCCATGCAATTGCTTTTCTTCTCTATTTCATTTAAAAAAAACCAACAAAACAAAACAACAAAACCCACAAGATTATGCTCTGGACAGAGGAGGAGGGTATTTGCTTTCTATGCTTGTCTTTCCCTGCTCCCCATCCCCAGAATAACTCACAAAAATCACTTTCAAGTGAAGCCTGACCCTTCATTTTGGAAAGGGCTTCATGGCACATAGAACAATTATGCTATTTCATGAAATTACTAGCTGTAGTCTATGGAGAATTGCTGATAATCTCTGGTGGGCTCTTTGGCATCATATGCTAGGCACTGATGGACAAACCCCTATAAGGAAAGAAGGCTCAAGGGACAGGCGATGTGCTCATGAAGCTCAGGGAAGAATGTAGGGAAGTGACCACAGCTATTGCACATAGGGCTGAACTCATCTCAATACAAAAGTGACTGGAGGATTGTCTTTGTTTTTGGTAAATGATTGTATCAGTTGAGTGGATCAGCTGATATAAGGAGTTTTCCCTGAGTTAATCAAAAGAGTGTGAATGTCTTCCTGAGTTAGAGAGTCCAGTATGGGCAAAGTATATACTTGGATCAGATTGGAGTATAAAAACTGAATGATCAATAAAATGAGCTTCAAAGAGAACAATGCACTTTAAGTAGCTTCAACCCATGTATTCCTTCCAAGTGATTTTGGATGTCCAACATCATGCAAGTGAGCATAGAGAGACTGGAAATGGCAATCAGAAGTGTGTTGTGATGTAACTGCATGTTGTAATTGCTATATTGTGCTTGTATTCTGATTAGAGCACATTGCTGTATCATTTTGCTAAATCTGTGTAACACTGTGTAACATCAAATATCTTCAGATATGTAAATGTGGTATTAAACATGAAACCATCTTTGTGAAGCATATTGAAAAGAACCTGGTCAGAGAACATTGCACTCTGACATTACTTCTGGGTGCTCTTCATTTTTCAATGGTAAATCAAGCTTGCAAAAAATGAAAAGCCCATTTGCTATTTTCACAATGTTATTTCTCAAGGACCGAGGTATTCAGAAAAATGTTTGCAATGAGAATGGAAGTGTGCACCATATCAACTCTGCATGAAGATGTGATCCACTCTAAGAGAAGTTCTAACACTAAGATTATTCCAGTTACACTATTACCCTGCCTGAGACTGCACCACCATCGCATCTTTGAGAGGAAGCAAAAATATCCTCAATGATTACCCAGCTTCCTTCCAGAGCAATAGCTACGCTGCTGAAGGAAGAGTGGGCTGGAGGGACAGAAAAGTGACAGGAACTCATCTTCACCTAGTTGCTGTCAACATGGCCATCCATGTGAGAACTGATGTAACTCTTGTTTGTGAAATTTTGATGGCTATCCTAATGAATGTAAATGCCTGCATGCTTTTAAAATCTTGACAGTTCCTTTCCATTGGTAACTTCCTGAATCCATTACTTTTCTTTCTTTACTGAAGGTAAACTTTTGGAGTAAGAAAATTAAAAGCTCAGGAGTCAAGCATTCAAAAGTTAGGAAAAGTCATATTTAAGTCTGTTTGCATCATTGCACTACATGACGATGTACTGATTTTTGAGAGTTCTTATGATGCAGTGTTGGGAAAGTAAATGATATGCCACACTTTAATAATTCATTATATAAATAATATATAAATAATATATAAGT